>VDFB02188333.1:184076-206313 GCA_007258455.2 Sequoia sempervirens | reverse complement strand
TTTATTAGTATTGGTAGTATTTGGTCTTTATTCTATTTTGTATTTGTATCATATTAGAATACAATACTAACAATAAGATTGTTTTCATATCGTTTATACTATATCTTTGTATATTAGCCTTTCTTATTTGGTTTTCTTTTATGTTGAAATTCATTAATATAGTTGTTGGGTTTTAGTTCTATTTAATTAATTTTTTAATTAGACTCATTGGGTTTTGTACTTGCCTTTCTTTGAGCCCTCTCTCTCTCCTTCCCCTAACCCCTCTCCCTTTTAACTATCCAAGTCTGCTTCTATTTTTTCACTCTCTTACTCTCTATGCTCAGCATTGTGATGATGGATCATGGAGTATGATCCGAAATGTTGATGCAAAAAAGATTACACACAGTTGCAATCCATAAATCTCTGCACTTATAGTCTACAAAGTGTCAAAAGACTTTTATAAAACTAGTTATGTGCCTCTTTTATCATAGCTTGTAAAATAAAAATGTGATCAATATTTTCAAAATCGCCTCTCTTCAAATTTACCATGCTCTAAATACTCAAAAGTTGCATGTCTAATGGTGGGGTATAATTTGGCAATGTATGCTGATGCAGTAATGAAATGAGATTCTTTGAAAGACTGTCCAACTGTGTAGCCTACTCCTAGATTTAAGTAACAAACACCCAAATCCAATCAAACATTGGAACAATTCAAAGTTCATAGCATACTGAATGGAGAAAGCGATGTATTTATTTCATCCACAATAATTACATGAGGTCTTGAGGCAATACAATGAGGTCTTCATCCTCTAAGCAATTTCTTACCAAAAGTTTTGTAATGTCCCCAATTTAGCTCTACACTCTTCATTGGGAATTAGCCTAATTCTAGAAACCCATGGGCTAATTAGAAATGAAAATTAGGGTTTCCTATTCTATAGGAGGTTTTGAAGGCTTGCATGCGAGAGTTCTCGTTGCATGTTTGGTGGAGCTTTCTAGGTTTTTGGAGAGCTTCAGGATGAGGTAACATGCATATGGAGAAGATGACATGCATTTCTCTCTGGTACCTTGCATGCAAAGAAAGGATGGGTTTCTACGTGTTTTGAGCTTGAGAATGGTGTAACATGCATCTTTATCGACAACCTTTCAGGAACTTACTATTTTAGTAAGTCATGGCATTTTGCAGGGTTGTGCTCAAAGGTGTTTAGAGACACTTACTATTTATAGCGGTTGCTATTTTGGTAAGTTCTGTTGTAATAGGTGTGTCATCCTTGCGGCCTTCCTGGGGTACTATTTGTAGTAAGTCATGTTTTTTACTTTCGGTTTGCGGCTTTGTTGAGTTTGGAAATTGAATTTACTATTTTGGCACTTGCTATTTTTAGTTTGGCGATTGGCATCATGATAGCCTCAACTTCAGGATCATCATGCTATTTACGGTAGTTTGGTAGAATCAATTTGAAGCGTTGGTTTTGGCTTTGGTTTCCATCTCTCCTTTGGATTGAGTTTCAACGCCGAGTCAAATTTATATTTTGGTTAACCCATGCCTAGTCAATGAACTTCAAGTTGTTTTAAAATGGGTGATGCGGGAGGCACCATAGGTTATCATAGGTTGTCTAGGACAACTAAGCAATAAAACTTAGTTCATTTGGATGTAATCCTTAATGGAATTTTTGATTGGGTGTTGATCATCTGATGAAGGTCATGTTGACCATTGGTTAGGCTTAAGGCTTTTGCAAATGAGGTTTTGACCTTTTAGGCCTTTTAGGGGTTTCTTTTCAATTTTTGCAAATAATGCTCAATTAGAATTACAAGCGGCCAACGAGAGCCCATAACTATTTTAGAGACCCTATTTATGGAATGCCTCGGCATTGGAGTGGGGTTGGAAGCATTTGTTATGTTTTGAAGTTTTGTGAAATCAAGGAAAACAATTGTGTTTGGAAGTGAATTTTTTGATTTTTGCATTGAAGTGAGCTTTTGATGGATTAATCATGGTGCTGTAACTTGTGTAGAATGTAGTGCAGTAGTTATTCAAGCATTGTGTGTCATTAGCTAGTTTCTTTATTCAATTTCAAGCTTTGTTTGTAAATAGTTTGGTTTCCATACTGTTGCTGGTTTGAACCAGACAATTTTGTGAAAATGGAGTATTAGATCACTTTCCCACCGTGCAAATTGTACAACCCTTTGGGAACAATGACTAGAATCCATGTTTGTACATATGGTATGGTTTAGGGTTTTTGAAAGTACAGGAGCTACTGTGGAAGTCTTTCCCTAGGCGAGCCAGGAAGAGTCTGGCTAAGGAAGACAGAAAGTGCAGAGCACTTGATTTGCAGGGGTGTCCATTTCTTGACAATTCACAGTGTGGAGAGGGCAGGTAAGTACCTTGCCAAGACATAGCATGAAGGAGAAAGCTCCATCAATCCATCTGGTGTGAAGAAAATCAGACAGTTTGCTGTGAGGTCAAGTAAGGGTTTGCATAGACCTAATTTTGCCAAATTGTGGGTTAAGCCTTTGTATGGACAGCTGAGACCCAAGACCCCAAAAATATTTGAGAGGTAGGCATATGAACCAAGTATCCCAAGAAAATATTGAGTGTTCTTTGGAAATATTTGGAGAACTAACCAGATTTCTTGAAGAAGGAGATGTAATTGGGGCTCCTAGGGCTAGTAGCCGTTTTAGGCCTAATTGAGGGTTTGGTGGAAGCGACTTTGAAATGGAGTTAGGTGGACCCTCAAGAACCTAAGTAGGATGGATTGAAGTCATTAGAAACACCTCCACACCCCTGCAAAATCAAATTCAAGATTTTGGAGGTTTGTAGCCTTTAGGGTGGATTAAGGGCTAAGGTTAGAGTTGCAAGTTTGCACCAAGTTTGGACTTGGTAGGAGAAATTATGTTGGTAGTTGAGGTTGGCAAGGCAAGACTAGGGGATCCTAATTAAGGAAAGGTCCTATAGGTTGTAGTGGTGGAGTGAGACACTTTAGAGGTCTTCCAAACAAGACCTAGACCATGAATCAGTGATTGATTCATCCAACCTCCCTATCAATGGGCTCTATGAAGTGGACGTTTCATTAATGCTTAAAAATGTTTTATTAAAGTTTAAATATTGCCTCAAGGTGGGACGACTTGAGAAAAAGAACATTAAAGTATTTTAAATATTTTAAAATGCATTTGAGGTGGGCCTCCCTTGGAGAAGATGAAAAGATTTCTTGGCAGGTGTTATAGGTTGCTTCATTCGCCCAATTGAGCTTATATATTGATGCTTTTCGAAGAGTTGAGGATCTTTGGAAAATTTTGTAAAGTTATGCTGCTGAATTGAGTTCAGACATTGCTACGGAGGTTGCGTGCTTCCTAGCTTTTACTACCTTTCTTTGGGCCTGAAACTATGGCTTCCTATAGGGTTCACTGAAGACCATGTTTCACTCAGGAGTGTGGATAGTGCTCAATTTAAGATTTTAATTATAGGCAGATTGCTGGTTTATAATCTGTTTGTATTGCTGATGTCAATGGCTGAAGTGAACTTCTGCTAATAGCTTCGCCTCTTATTTTAATTTCATTCTGGGTACTGGCTCATGCTGTGCTACTGTGGAGGGTGCCTAATTCTGCAAGTTTGCAGATTTTATTACTGAAGATTGAATTTTTAAATGCAAGTCAACCTCCTTGAGAGGCCGTACCATTTCAGTTTGCCTTGGAGTTCGTGCCGACTGTATATTGCTGTATCTGGCTCAAATTTCTTAGTTGAAAGATGGATGCCATGATGAGAGGCTTCTACTGACTGCTGAATGAAGTCTTTCCGGGTTGTGTGCGAAGTGTTATGTCCATTTTGGTGAATTCTCACCTTGCTGGTCTGATTTTCTGTTCATACTGTTTCTGATCAGACTTGGTGTTTTCTAGCATACTGCTGTTTTGAGCTTAATTCCATATCATTCTTATATTGTAATTGTTAGAGGTTTATTACTCTAACCTTTTGTGGATTTTGGAAGCATATCTATTGCAATTTGCAGCCGAAACTTATTATTTGTAAAGCTGGTTTAGTAGTACTAACAGTTATTTTAATTATTGCTACAAGTTATATGTTTGTAAACAGTCCCACTGAAGAAGTGGTTGAGTTAAATAATTTACTTTCATTCTTGTTAATTTCCCCCCCATTGAATAAGTGGTAGAGCGGAAAAATATTCCCCCCGCTGAATAAGTGGTAGTGCGGAATTCATGGACAGTTATTCGCCTACTTGTATTTACTTTAATTCATGGTTGGCCAGCCACCTACAGTAGCTTTGTAATTCTTTTTAGTTGCTAATGATCCTCGACACCATATGCTATCACCTCGCCCACTTTAGGATCTTGGTGAACATTCTTGGTGAGGGTTACTTTCAAAGCTGGTTATCATTAGAGCTAACGCTACCTTTTAGTGGTTTTGTAGTTGATATTGTTGTGTGTTCAAAAATCAAAAAATAAGGAATATTAAGTTCCATAATCCAATACATGACTTCAATTTTAGAACTCTTTTCCTAGTTTGCAGTTATGACACCTACAAAATGAGCAATATTGAAATCATCAGTTCCTTCCAAATTACAAGCAATGCACAGACAGATCCTCACTGATGTGCTACTCAGATTTCTGATCTCACTACTCTACTCAGACTACCACTTGGAAACATGCCTTTTGCCTTAAATCTTTAATTCAGCTCTTAGCTCCCTGTCCAAATCTTACCCTTTCACCTTCAACCTCTTCTCAAATGAGTCTCAAACCTTGGTTTATATAGGCAATTATGAAACAACCCTTAAGGAAAAGAACTCATAATAACGTAAGTCACTTATAAAACAATTCTATCTCTAAACTCTTTTCATCAACTCCTAGGCTGAAAGTACTCTACCTTTTGGCACTCAAGAATTACGCCTTCACTAAGGATCTTCATGGCCTAAATCACCAAATGTGCATTGCTACCCTAGAAAACTATGTTTTCAATCATGTTTATAGCTAAAGACCACATCATTCTTGCCACATCAATGCCTACTATATTATCTCTCCTATCAAATGGCTAAGTCCTTAGGTGTCGGTATGTCATGGTTCACTAACGATGTATGTAGGATGTCTGGGCCATAAAGAATATCAATCTTTGAATCCTAAGGACTCGAACATAGGCAGAAGAAGGAAAATAAAGACTGATGGTAGATGCCAGGTAGAGGTTGGAAGGATTAAGGTTAAGGCAAATCTACTCCAGCTCACTGAGACAAAATCATGTAAGGAGGTTATCTTTCAAGCATAAAGTTGTCACTATGGAAAATCTATGGTTCAAGTTGGAAGTTTTAGTTTGTACTAGAAATCAAACTTTCTGTTTTTAGAAAAAAATCCTTTTTGCTTTTTGCTGTTTTTGGATTGAGGAGTGAGGCTAAAAATCCAACTTTCTATTTTTAGAAAGTTGCTTTTTGCATTTTGAAGAATGGCAGTGGATGTTAGGAACAAAAAGTTCACAAAGTAAGTTGAGGCTT
The DNA here is from genome assembly GCA_007258455.2 of Sequoia sempervirens. Taxonomy (NCBI): domain Eukaryota; kingdom Viridiplantae; phylum Streptophyta; class Pinopsida; order Cupressales; family Cupressaceae; genus Sequoia; species Sequoia sempervirens. The sequence goes on along the minus strand of VDFB02188333.1, from coordinate 200,854 downwards.
CATCACATGAAAATGGAATTTAGAAGGAAGAAAGGTAATAAGAAAAGAAAAATTCATTAAAGTCAAGTAACAAAGTGTTTGAAAATGTAAAATGGAAGAAATTTAAAGTTTTGAAGTTAATCATTTTAAAATTCCTTCACCATGTAAAGTGGGATTTCTCTCACTACAAGCCGTTGTGGAGTTTTTCTGATGGCTTGCCATGCTCATTCCATTTCTTGGTGTCTAAGTCCAAAAAGTTCTACTTGAAAGATTAACTTAAAAGTCCTCTACATGGCAACTGTTAGTTTTTATGATCAGATATAAAAGCAGAAATTTAATTTAAATTCAGACACATAAACACAACATATACCCTGGGAAACCCTCCACTTGAGGGAGAAAAACCCAGCAACAAAGATTTCTCTTATATATATAAATAATGGCAACAATTCCCTTTACAATGAGGCCAATCACAAGGCCAATATCCAGCACCAACTCTAGATGCAATGACAGATAATAATCTGCTCTTCCTTGATATTGAAATCTGCACTCAAAGAAATTCAGAATCTGCTCTTTGATGAAATTCGCACTTGAATGAATGAATGAATCGAACTTGCTTGATGGATGAATGGATGGAAATGAACTTGTATAAATACAAAGTGTGAGAGAGGTCGCACCTCTTCATGTACAAGGTTCGCCACATATGGAAAATACAATTACAAATAAAAGATGCGAAATACAAGGAAGGTCAGCCCAATTAGAAATTATATTGTTGCCAAGTGAAGCGCCTCTTCAGTTTAATTATCTCAATAAATGAATAGCCGTTACGCTATATGAATTTATTATCCACAATGAGACGGAAGTATGTAGCCCTCAAGCTACGAACATTAACTACAACTTGGTGACTATGTCAAAAGCTTTTTTCTTTTTGGCATCAATGTAAAATTCCACTTTTGGCACCCATCAATTAAAAGTTCCACTTGGCATTAGAAAGTTCCAAAAGTTTCTGGTGTTAATCAACCAAAGTTCCACCAAAAGAAATGGGCGCCTAAGCTCCAACAAGCACCAAAATAGCATGTTTTTTAGGGAAAATGAAGATAAAAACAAACCAAAAGTGGCTCCCAAGTTAGCTTATGGGCCTAAGTCAAGGATGGAAGGCAAATAAAGTGAAATGAAGGAGAAAATTGATGAATACGAACCCTCCTTTCAAAGTGGTGCCTAAGATGAGAAGGATAAGGTAGAAATAATGTGTTGGAAACTTATTTTTATATTTTTTATGAAGGGATGAAGATTGAATAGCTTTAAAGCTTACTTATAAATTATTATTTGATTATTTTTGAAGCTTTAGCTAGAAAGCTATAAATATGTGTCATTTACACATAAATTGTAATAAGGATAGTTGAAGGTAGACTTATGTTGTGGATATTGTCACTCAAAGTCAAAGTCAAGTTAATGTGTGAAGTGTTTGTGCGTGTCAGAGGATAGTAGATGTTATGCTTATGCTACAAAACTTGACCAATTTTTTATTAGATAAGTAGGGGAAGGTCCCTAATCCCGTGGTACAAAGCAAGGAAAACAAACAGAGAAATAGACTAGGAGAAACAACACCTGCCACCACCAGAAAACAACAGTAGATAGGCCATACCATAGCCAAAAATGGCATGTAGGCCAAGAAACAAAAATTGCAACCACATAACCATTAGCAACCTAATAAAAAATAGAATCCCCAAATAAATCCACAAAATGGAAAGCAAACCATTTATGAGATCAACCAAAGTCCAGCAAGTATGAAACCATAACAACGCTATCAAGAAATAGCAGTTAGGGACAATAAAACTGAGCACTAGTAGTTTTAGAGCAGACATATGATTAGAGAAAAAACTCCTAATTAACACCAAAATGGGACACAAACTCCCCCCAATCAGGGCCATCTTCAACTTTTGAACCAGGCCTAACGACCAAAAAAATAAACCAACATGCTAGCTTCCAAGCAAACAAAACCATAGCCTAAAACAACAACCACCCCAAGGGTGGGAAAGACAAACTATTCTTCAAACTCATACAAGCATGTTTAAGATGAATCTAAAATACAAACCACCAAAAAACAACTAAGCCTATCATCACTCTTTGATAGAACCATCCCACATCGATCTTGTTACTTAGAGAAACTGATTTTGATCCAGAAATAGCCTTACCGTTGATGGGGTAGAGAGCCTCCATCAACCTACTTGCCTCTCCACCTCTATAGGAGAGAGCACATCCCAAAAGTAGAACGACCCAAACAACAACACTTGTAAAACACCAACCCCTGAAGCACCACCTCGAATCAAGCACCAACTCAAAATCCACCTTTATAGGAAAGAGCTCCCCTCTAAAAGAGAGTGAAGTGATAACCATAACCACTAGTGCCACCAATCCCCTGCACGAACTAACTCCACCTTAAAAGGAACCAACAGAAGAAAAGGGAGCTTCCCACCACAACTACAACCACCAACTCCACCTCAAAAGGAGAGGGCTTCACCTTTGAAGGAGCAGTCTCCACCTCCATAGGAGACCTCAATTGTAGGACCAAATAGGAAGCCAACACACCAGTAGAAAAATTTGTCACCACACCTTGTGGCAGCCCAAGCAACTGGTACTAGAAGGAAGCAAATGAAAGCAACTCAGCCCAAAGAGGATATAGACTTCCTTGAGCCATCATAATGAACAAGGTAGAGAAGTGCCCCCTCCACCATTTCCAAAAGAAACCAATCTACAAAGGGGAACCAATAGAAACCTTGGAACTCCCAACACACAACACCAACATGTAGAGGTAGAAAAGGCCCAACACCAATAGAGCAAAACAAAACACTGTAAGCCCATAATCCCCACCACAACCATAACAAAGGGCCAACAAAAGTACAAAGTTGTAAGAGAAGAAAAGCACCACAGTTATCACACTATGCAGAAAGATTAAGAAAAGACCCGAATATCCAAGCACCATCGGAACCCTTAGGTACACCAATAACTTCCAAAACTGGTACCAGAAGGAAGCAAATGAAAGCACCTCAGCCAAGAGAGGATACAAACTTCCACAAGCCATCATAATGAACAAGGCAGAGAAGAGACCCCTCCACCATTTCCAAAAGCAACCAATCTCCAAAGGGGAACCAATAGCATCCTTGGAACTCCCGACACACAACACCAACATGTAGAGGTAGAAAAGACCCAACACCAACAAAGCAAAACAAAACACTACAAGCTTAGAATCCCCATCACAACCATATAACAGAGCGCCAACAAAAGCACAAAGTTGTAAGAGCGGAAGAGCACCACAGTTATCACACTATGCAGAGAGATCCAAAAAAGACCCAAATCTCCAAGCACCATTGAAACCCTTAGGAACACCATAACTCCCTTTCCCAACATCGCACAAAAACAAGGCAAGGGAAAGGCATAACAGAACTCAAGGCGCATCAAAGCTTTAGAAAAGAAGGAACAACAAAGAACATCTAAATCAGATTGAAGGAAAAGGCACAAGAAGCAACTAGGCACACCAAAGCTAGGCAAGAACGTGCCAATTGTTATGTAGTGGTTGTCAAATCTTTGTTTATAATTCCTTGAAATTAATTTAAAGTAGATTGTTTCAAGCCAAAACTTTATGAACAAGCACTCTATTTAAATTGTAGCTTTGAATGCAGTTTAACAATTTACTTGATCGAATTGTGTGATGTTTATTTATTTCCTGTGTTGGTGCTAATCATTGGTCTTCTATTTTAGCCAACAAATAGTGTTCATTGGTGTTAAGTAATTGAATCCTTGTTTGTAGCTGCACATTGGTCTTTGTTTTAACCAATAGGAAGTTGTGTTTGTTTGTGCTTGAGTTGTTGGTCCACCCTAATTGGAAAATCTCGCTGCAATCTTAGCTATTGATAGTTCAGTTCCTCTTCAACTTTGAAGAATAGTTTTATTGTATTCACTATTTTGTTTTGTGTTGTCACAAAAGTGACAAATTGAAACACCACCAATGTGCACACCTATACCTTGGGAATGGCTTCAGTTGGCTTCTTTCTTCTTATAATGTGTCCCCTTAGGCATTATAGAGTGCCACAAAATTTGCCAAGAAAACATATCATCAAGATGTCATGTGGGAATGTGTTGCCCTTCTATAATCTCACTCTCCAAATCTGGAAGCAAGATGTTTCATTGCAGTAATTTGTGATGAAGGTTGCCTACTATTAGAATTGTGACGCTAGCTAGAGACTGTCAATTGGTTCTTTTTCTTCATGTGGCAAACAAACTTCAACTAATCATCATGTGTCACCACCATGTACATTCTTAGGCTTGATGTGTACCACTGTTGGCTTAATGTCTAACACTCGAGTGCAAGTTGGTACCATTAACTATGCACACTACTGATGAGTGCTCTTCAAATTAGAGGGAAGCTCCTCACAGCGGACAAAATGCTTGAAAAGTAAACTAATCTATTTCCTATATTTTTGTCTCAGCTGAAAGAGGCACAAGGTTTGCAATAAACTTTGAACGTTGCAGCCAAGGTTTTTTTGGTTTTGCAGGACCTAACTACAACTCAAAACTAAGTAACTTAACTATCCAATCCCCTCAAGATATTAGAGCATGAGGAAACGGAGCGGGAATGATTATACGATAACTTCAAAGACAGGATTTCCAAGGAGGTGACGACACCTTTTCGAGGCATAGGCTGAAAGAAAAGTTATTGGCAACAACACCAATACGATGAACTCTACTTCTGAATTCCCAAGGAGGTGACGACACCTTTCCGAGGTGTAGACATGAAACAAAGCGCATTAACACAATAACACCAAATGATAAGTCTTAATTCTAAATTCCCAAGGAGGTGATCATAATGTTATAGCAGCTTCGGTAGCTCCTTCCAGCTCACTTCTTTCGTGGAAGTCTTAAATTGAATTATAGCCGTTGGCTATTCAATTTACTTTTATTGTTTTGTATTTTATACTTTGGCCGACATGGAAGAATTCGAAATTCATAGAAGACATTTAATATACTTCTAGGCCGACTTCATTAAGAAGATATGTGATTTTGACTAAGGCTGACTTTGATTGAAGAAGAGTTGAGCCGACATCTTGGAGTCTTGAGAGGCCGACATGAAAGGACTTGGTTCATATACATATACTCAGATTGTTCATCCATTTGAGCATTGAAGATTTAATCCAGTTCGGTCATCCTCAAGTGCGAACATAATATCGAAGCTCTTCCCCAGTTCGGTCATCATCAAGTGCGAATATGTCTGATATTTGAAGAGCGAATATATCAGTTCAGGGATATCAATCATGTGCGAATGAGAGTCTGCGAATTATTGTGAACTCTGCCATTCATATCTGTGTTAAATGCGAGCTATTCATATCTGTGTTAGATGCGAGCTACTCACATCTGTGTTAGATGCGAACTCTCCATTTCGGATCTGTGTGAACTCAGACATATTGGATCTGTGCTAAATTGTGAACTCTCCACCTCAAATCTGTGCGAACTCAAGGGTGAAGATCTGTGCAAAGTAATATGATGCGAATTCATATCTAACAGGTTGAGAACCAATTGTGTTTGTGAGTATTATCAAATGCTATTCTTGTAGACATCATTTCATATATAACAGGTACGATTTGGCAAACTGTTATATGTTCATTTGTCATCTTGCCAGTGATGAATTTCGGTCTTGTGTTAGACCCCTTTGTAATATGTAAAATTGCCAGTGTTGCATCAAATATAAGAGAGATCTCTGTTGCTGGGTTTTTCTCCCTCAAGAGGAGGGTTTTCCCAGGGTATATGCTGTGTTATTTGTTTGATTTCGAATTATTTTCTGTGCATCTAATCTGTTCACCTAAATTTAATAAAGGATTAACACCTTTCCTCGAGGTAGATATGAAATAAGCTTATAAAACACAAGAACACAAGAACAATGATCATCCAACTAAAGTGAACAGATAGCTGCATTAGCAATATTACAGTAAATCTGGCTTAGCATATATAATGCTGCCATGGCAAATGTTATGTACAAATGAGCAAAACTTATTTATAGACATAAAAAGGTGTAGGGAACCCTAAAATCACCTTGAGTCAACTACAGTCTTGCAATGCATGCAAGATTTATTGCTAAACCCTAATAAAGAAAACTATACAGTTAACTGGAAAGCTACCATCAGTTAACTAGTACATCTAATATAAATGGACAATGTGCAAGCATGAACTTCCTTATTGAAAGCAAGTTAACTGGAAAACTACCATTAGTTAACGAAAACCCTAAATGTAACTCCAAGTGAACATAGATAATCCCAGAATAGACATGCATGAGATGTAACAGTGAGTTAACTTGAAAAGGTAATGCCAAGTTAACTCTTGTGTTTAATGTCAATCCTGACAGGTGGGAACTGAAGTCTACTAGTCATGATCTTGAGCAACCAACCCCTCAATGAGCTTGTTGACTGAGTCACTGTCTAGAGCACTAATACTCTACTGAAGTATACTGTGTTTGTGCAGCATGTCCTCACCAACTATGATCTAGGACTGAAGTTCACCTCTGCTCTTGGTTGCTTCATCAAACAATGCTGACATGACTATAAGTTGATTCATCTTACATCCAACGGTCTCCCCACTAAAAATGCCATGAATGAGTGCCTAGAGTTTTGATTGGATGTTAGCATGCTCAACATATGCAACCTTAATCTGATACTAGCACGGTATGCAAGACATGAGAGTTCTCACGTACCGAAGTGAACTAGTGACATGCTCTCTACTCTCAGCCAACTCTGATGCCATTGTTTCATGTATCTTTGCCTTGAAAACCAACTATGTCTTCCAAGCGTAGATAGCCTCTTTATCTTTTGCATCTGTGACTAATTCATATGCCACACTCAAGTGAGCAATCATAATCTCATCCCAGGTCTTGTTGTGACCTCATCGCTTCCCATTGCAAATGGGGACCCTTTGTTTTGCTTTTGAGTTCTTTTGCCTTTACGCCGCGAACCTATGCATCACCACTTTGCAATGAGGAGTTAAAGCCTTTTGAAGAGTCATCCGGAGCCAAGTTTTAGGGACTCTAAGATCGATCAAGTCAAGCTGGCCAATTCTCGACGCCTCCTATTTTGGGGATTGCCCCCCCGGACCCGCTATTTTTTAGGGACTTTATTTTTGGCATTTTTGTCCTATTCTGGGCTTCCTATTTTAGAAAGTTGCTATTTTGGGAAAAGTTTCTATTTTTGTTAGGGTTTCTACATTTAGAAAGGGCCCGAATTTCGAAAATCCACTCAGAAGTTCCAAAAACTCAATAGAAATCTCAGAAAATCAAATTGAAAATTTGTGAAATTCATGATGAAAATCAGAAAATTGGTGAAAATCTGGAAAAATCAGTCCAAGAAATCAGAAAAATGGTGAAAAATCTGGAAAATCCATGGAGAAATCTGGAAAATTTATGAAAAATCTGAGAGATCATGGTAAATTTTCCTAAGTGTGGATTCATGGAAGTCCAACCAGCATGGAGAAAGAAGAAGTTGATGACAAGGGTCAAGCTTGCCAGGTCCGCCATGGAGAAGAAGACAATGGCATGAAGTAAGGGAAAGTCTGACCTGCACAATGTTGATGGCATGACATAGGAAATGGCTTGAGATTGCTAAGTCCGCTCCAGCAGCAGCTGCAATGGTGATGAAGACAAGCCAAAGTCCGCCCTTGGACAAATGGAATGGCATGGCAGTAGGCAAAGTCCGCCCCATGTAAAGTGGCAAGAGATTGTGCCAAGTCCGCCCTTGGAAAGTAGTCTGGATGGCATAAAGGCATGCCAAGTCCGCCCACCATAAAGAAGAGTGGCATGAGTTAGTATGAAGTCCGCCCTTGGACAAATGAAAGATGGCTCAACACTTAGTGAAGTCCGCTCCAAGGAAAATGGAAAGAAATCAAGTAAAGTCCGCCTAGAGCACTATGATATGGCCTAAACAACAAGCAAGTCCGCCATATGAAGAAATAGAGTGGCTAAAGCATAGGCAAAGAAAAGAATGGATGGCATGAGACCAAGTAAAGTCTGCCTTGGAATAAAATGCATGGCTTGACTTCAAGCAAAGTCCGCCATACTTAGAGAAGTGGTAAAAAATCAAAAATTTTGCCTAAGTTTGGACATTGGAAAATTTAAAGATATGCTTGGCCTTGAGAAAATTCGCCATACTTAGAGAAAATAGAAATATTTTTCTAAGTCTAACATTTATATGCCTAAAACATTTTTGCCTGAGACTTATGATGGAAAGAAAATTATGGCGGAATAAAATTGGAAGAAGAAAATTATGACGAAATAAAATTGGAAGATGAAAATTATGGCAAAATAAAATTGGAAAGAAAAAATTCGCCTAAGGCAACGGCAAGAAAATTTTGAAAAATCAAATTTGCCCTGGATAAAAATAAGTGCCATAAAATGAAGGGGTTGAAAATGACACATAAAATAATTATTTTAATTATTTTTATTTTTTATTTTTCAACACCCCAAAGAGATAAACTTTGAAAAATCAAAATTAGAAAAAGACAAAAAGAACTTTTATCGAACCGCATAGGATTTGAAATCCCGAGACTATCGCTAAAGATAAGATTTGCCATTCAGAAGCTGAGTCCAAGCCAAGTTCAAACTCGATTTAATGGAAACAATTGAAATTTGCTAAATGAGTCGAACTTCTCATCTTTATAATTGATTTCACTTCTCATTTTCCAATCATTTGATTTTCGAAAGAAATGTTGTGAGAAGAAAATTTGGCTAAGTACTGGCAACTTGAGGAGTAAAAATTTAGAAAATGGTTAAGTATCAAAGAAAAGAAGTTGGCACAAGACAAGTTTGCCCAGGAAAAAAAATGAAGATGTCAAGACATGGATAAAGTCCGCCCAGCCTAGTATGCCTTGGAAAACTCCTTTCAAACTCTGCCATGCCATGATGAATGGAAAAATGTTTTCTACCATAGAGAAAAATACTTGGAAAATTGTTTATGAAGTTTTCCTAGAGAGAGGCAGATAAATGGCAATAAGGCTCAGAAAGTTCGCCATTCCTACAAGGCTATGAAAAATGGAAGGCAAGAAGCCTTGAAAGTCCGCCATGAAGAGATAACCAGAAGAAAATCACCTTGAAAGTGCGCCATGACACTTGAATGGAAAATAAATGGAACAGGTCTCAGAAAGTTCGCCATGAGTAGAGAGAGAGTATGTAAAATTCAACAAGAAGTTCAACCTCAAGACAGAGAAACGGAGAATTCGACATGAAGTCCGCCATACCAAGAGAGAGAATGGAAAAGAACTCAAGTCTGTCTAGAAGGAATGGCTAAGAGCTCACCAAGTCCACTGGAGATAGTTTGAAAAAGAATCAAGCAAGTCCGACTTTAGGAGAGAGAATATTGAAAATCTTCATCCATCACGGGAATAAAGTCAAATTGACTAAGTGTTGGAAGGAAAACAAGAAGAACGAAGAGACTAAGGATGGAATCCTCCCAACTTCCACAAGCCAAATTCAAAATTGAAGACAAATCCACCGGCGAAGTTCATTTGAGCACAAAAATGGCCAAAATCTTGAAGGTATTACAAAGTAGCCAAAATTTGGCTAAGTATGGAAATTCTTCACAGGGAAGGTTCAAATTTCCTCCATTATTCAAGGCACTTGAAAGAATATCCGAACATCTTGGGGGGGGTTTCATCTACAATCCCAGACCTATTGAAGCAATCCAGGCAACTTCTTGAAGGATTTCATCTCCTGAAGAATTAAAGACAAGCTTCCAATCAGAATCAGATGATGACAAGAAGAGTGTTCCAAACAAATTTTCATACTTAAACAATTTCTTGACACAAATTGGATAATTCAGGAAGGAATTCCAAAGCAATCCGGGAAGAAAGACTTAATAACTTCAAGTCTAAACACTTGCTCCAAGGCGAGACTTCCAAGGTGAGGTGAGAAGAAGAAGCCAAAGTCATCCAAGATCAAAGCACACAGGATAGAGTCGTCTGCAAGGAAAACATTCTAAGGAACAAGACCAGAGTGACCAAGGAAGGCATCCAACACGTTGAGGTGGCGCCTCGTCATCTTCCAACCAATCAAATTATTCCAAATCAACATGCAACAACTTTCTATTTTATTTGTTGGTTCATATTTAGCAAAAGGACAAGTGTCCTCTAATGTAATTTTCATTGGCTCCAGGGGTAGCTAGTTAAATAAAACCCTAATGTGGTTTCATTTTGCGCGCTTCCAGCATCGGCGCGTGGAGGTGATCTGCGATATCTAACCTCGCGGGTATTGCCAGAAATGTACTAACGGCCGCTTTGATTTGAGCCTTGAGGTTCTGTCTTCTCCGGGCTCTTCAACATTCTATCCCTTTGTACTGGTCAGAGTAAATTCCCTGTGGTGATCAACTCGCTGGCGAAAGTGCTTCAATTCAAGGTTGATCTGCGGATAACCTCAAGTCCCTGAACTTCAATCTCGTTCAGACTCTTCCCCTCTGGAGGTATGGCTGTCTCTATGATGATCTCCATATTAGCATTCCTCTCCACATGGACCTGTTTCTTGATCCTCTTGTTGGGCGCATCTTGGTAGGCATGATCAAAATCAGAATGATCAAGGACGTAGGATGGCTGCCTCCTCTTCCTTCCCAGTTGACTCTCAAGCCAAGATGAGTCTCAAGTAATTGCACTGGAAGGATCTGTACTAGCAATGTGAGGCTCGACGAGTGGAATATGTAGAGAGCTGGTTATAGATGGTATGAACAAGTCCAATCTAATGTGAATCGACTGGTGATCATGGTATCGATGTCAACCTTAGGCTCGAAAACTCGCTGAATGGGCCCTCCATAGGCCTCCTCTCGACAGTGCCCCATGTGTAGACAATGGCAAGCTTCTTTACCTTGAATTGTCAGCGCTTTGACTCTTTCTTTGGAGGATTACTCCTCTTCTTCTGTTTGGGTTTAGACGAGGAAGGTAACGAAGGATCCATCGGTGGTGGCTTTGCTCTAGGCACGTTTACCCTCCTGGTCTTCTTGCTGTTGAGGTAAGTATACTGTTTTGGATAACTCTACTTGACCTCTCCTTTACTGATGAATACTCCTTGGCGTAACAATCAACTGCCGACAGTGGTTGTGTATCAACTTGCTCTTTGAAGAATTGAGGAAGTACCTCTCCCTCATCATCTAATAATCCTCCCACATCTTCTGCCAAGAAGACAGAAATCTGCGAGAGAGAGAAGTGGCCATAGCTGCGTCTGTGCACCTCAAAGTCGTCCTCGCAATTCACCCAATAGTCCTCCATTGTAGGCATATGGTATGAACAACTGCCAAGACGCTCTGCATAATGACCCCAAGGATCATAGGTGCGAGTATCAACAAGATACTTGAGTTTGCAATTCTCCAACTCTTGTCCTACAGCTTTAGCATCAACTGCCGTTTTGCACCAATAAATTCCGAATTGTATGGGAAAGTTGGCAGCCTGTTTATGCTTGCGGCGCAAAAGACGATGAACATCATGTCACTGCCTTAGGAACTCCATGAAAATTGTTCCATCCGGCGATACGGAAGCATGGCTGGATTTCCTATAAATTCATATATGTGGATGTAGGTGTATGTAGGGAATTGAATGAACCAGTCCGCCCAATCAACCATCGCTGCTCTAGCAACCGCCGAGATACGGATATGCAACTTCCGGTCCATGTTTCTCACTGTGTAAGTCAGAAAAGCCTCGTGAACATGCTTGAAGTGACTTTCAGCCTTAGTGAACTCAAGCTGATTGTAGTAGTGATAGACTTTCTGAACACTGAGTATGCCCACCGTGTTCAACCCTCTAAACTGACCCTGGTAAGCGATCAAGTACACAAGGTAGGAACACATGTGAAACTCGTGGGCAACTAGAAAACCGGTGATTTGCCTGTGGAGAATGTCGCTGATGAAGGATGCTCAGTCATAATGCTCCTGCCCGGAGATGATCCGACCAATGATGTAATACATCTAGGGCTGAAAAATGTTTGCATCTGCATGACCTGAGACACAATTCAGGAGTGTAATTAGAATCGCGTACTCATCCTTGTATTCACCACGACCCACGTTATTTGGCAATTTGTTCTTCTTTTGCTTCAACCATCGCTCTGCCATCTTACTTTGACACTTGTCCATATCAGCGTTGAATGCATGCTCACATTGCTCCATAGAAATGACCAGACTGCTCGGGTGCTGAGGGATACCAAAACATCTTTCGACGTCCAAGGGCTTGAGACTGCATATGACTTGTCCATCTACTAACACTATCTCGAGTAGCAGAGTTGTAATGCTAACACAAGGCGTCCCAAGGGCTTGAGACTGCATATGACTTCGTCCATCTACTTGTGACTTTTTTGCAGACCTCATGCACGAGTCATCTCTAAGAGTTACCCAGCCTGTGAAAATTCTCATGAGCTTGGTGAGAACTTGCTGAATGTTAGAACCATGTCCTAGAGGATGTGGGCTAACATAAAATGCCATATACTTGGTTGTGAAGATTAAAAGGAAGATGGAAAAGTAGGACATAATTTAGGAATGGTGGGTGGTTTAATCATTAGCATAATAAGCATTAAAATCAGTCTTGACATAGTGGTATTGGAGGAGCTTGATTGAGGGAGGGAGAGGTGGCAGTACAAGAGAATAAAAGTCAAACAGCATGATCAAGAAGGGAGGGCTGATGAAATGTATAGAAATCTCAAATGTGAGGTATTGTAGACATGCGGAAAAGGAAATTCAGATAATCAACCACACTTGCACCTCTCCCATGAGGGAAGCAAGCAAATCCATTAAGAACACGAATCCATGGGACTCATTGAGTTGAAGGAGGTACATCTCATAAACATTAAGAGGATTATTCCCTTTAACCGAGATTCTCTGTAAGGCAAAATCCTTCTAATATAACTCATGAAAACGAAGCTTCTTTGCATGACCATGAATATGTGTCAAGTCAGTCCCAGTGTGGGCATTAACATTTCTCAAAGGAATGACATCAGGTATTGAGGAACAATGAGAAATCTTTGGATAAAGGTCAACATACAGTTCAGCATCATTGTAGAGGAAAGATGAGGTCAGGGGAAATACCAAACTGCAAGGAAGATGTCTTGAAGAGGAAATGAATCTTTTCGAATCCAAAACCACATGTATCAAGAGTGCACATCAGAAGCTAATAATGACACTCCAGACTGGAGGCGGTCGTGAATGAGCCACGCTGCTACCGAGATCCATGAACACCTCCCGCTTTCTGATTGTCATGCTTGAAAGCTAAGACTCAATGAGAAAATATTAACACTTAATAGGAGTCTCAATAAGAAAATTAGACTTTGTGAGGATACATCTTAGAGAGTTGGAGAATATCACATTGTGCTGTTGCTATTCCCGCAGGCAATATAAAGGCTACTAGAATCTACTGGGAGCTAAGAGGGCATCATTTGGTTGGCCAAGGGGCCAAGGATGTGACCACTTGATCACTGCCTTGTCATGGATTAGAACCCTTTTGTCATCCTTTCTATCAGTAACTAATTTAGCTTCTTCATTTGGAGTCATGAGATTTGCATCTAATAAATCTTGTTCAGGTGAAATAAATTTCTTCTAAGATTTGACTTGGGATTAGAACTGAATTGCAAGATTGCCATCTGAGTCATCTATGTCTTGTGGAGTGAAATGTTCCCGAGGTCTACTTTCTCATGCAAGAGGGCATGCCAATGAATCATTGCCTTATAGTTGCAGATTACAACCCATTTATTATTCTTCCTAGTAGCCACTACTTGAGCATGAGCCTTAGGAAGCTCCTGCATTTGAAGTCGTGTGAGTGTGAATAATTTTTTTGAACTTTAATAGCATGGATATGGTTCTCTAGGGATAAAAATTGAATAGCAAGGTTTCCACACACAGGTTTCCGTGCCCTGTTATGATAAATGTCCCTAAGGTTCATGCAAGAAAGAATGGCTTGCTTGTAAGGGATTGGTGGGGCTTTGGAAGACTACAAACTTGAAGGTTGAGCTGCTCAACTTGTGGTCCTCTTCTTCGAATATCATCTAAACAGCCAGATCAATGAAGAGGGGAGTCTTTGTTACCTTTGACAACCTGCATGCATTTCATTTTTTTCTGAATGGACTGCTGGTAAGCTGTAGTTTCCTTTTTAATTTCTCACAATGAACAAGAATCTCCAATTACATGGTTTTGATTTTGCACACAGCCTAGCCTCTGGAAGGTGAGAATTCCGTTTGCAGAGAGTGAATAATGCTGTTTAAGCTTGGCTGTCCTTGCCTGCTCTGCGATGAACTATATGTTTATGTTCTGCACTATTATTGTCCTTTCCTGTATTTGGGTCTAGAGTTGTGATGAAAGGTCCAAAACTCAAACTACTGTTTCGAGGTCCAACATTTGGCAGGATAGTTTATTTGTACCGGGCTTTGGGTGTTTTGCTTTTTGATAATTGAGGGGTTCTCTTGGGCAGAGCAGTTTGCATCCTACAGGAGTCCGATTCCAGGTCTAATATTTGGCAGGACAGTCTCTTGTATTAGGCATTCTGTGGTAGAGCAGCTTCCATCCTCGAGAGTCAGATGCCAGAATCAAACAGCAGCTATAAAGATTTTAAGTTCCTTCCAGAAACGAATAAGAAAACTAGACAAATAGATACATATTTTCTAGTTCACAAGATGAGAAAATTGGAATGTTAAATGTGTTCTAGTGCAAGATACTATCCGAATAGCAAGCTTATGATGCCAAAAATGCGACCACAACAATATGCACTGCATCTTTACTTTTGAAAATGTCAAGAGTAATGGTTGCAACTAATTGCCTCTGGAATTCTCTTTCTTTCAAAGTTTACATATGTCGATATTTAGAGGTAGTCCCTATTGATACTACTTTCTTTGAGTATAACTATCCTTCGTATTTGTTGGGAAACTGATCCTTTCTAAACATTCTCTATATGCAGGAAAGAGACTGATTTTGCTAGTGAAGTAGCAGCTCAAGTTGCATGATGAGACTCTATGGAATTGCTATACAATGTTTTTGGAAAGATTAAATCTGGAAGATTTTTGGAAATGTATGTTGGCATCTGTTCATTGATGCCTGCCAAGGGATTTTCCAAATCCATTTACAATTTTGTTAGTTTTGATCTTAGGATGTTCAATGATCTTGAAAGCATGATGGTAGTTTTGTTTCTTCAATGGTAATCGTAGATATTGTTTCCCACTGAACTAGGAGAGGAAATTGTAGAAATGGAGGCAAAATTAATAAATCGATTTCTCCTTACAAAAAAGCGAGCCTGCTGTATGAAAACAATATGTTTGCTTCATTACACTCTTATCAATGAGTTTTGTTAATTAGAAACCAAAATTTTTATCCTCTTGAAATAAAATTTAATTTTCCAAAATACTTAACTTTATTAATTTTAAAAATTATTTCTTCTGAATATGATTGGATAAAAAGTTTTGGGAGTTATGTGTGGATTTTTAGAAAGTATTAAGGCAAATTATTATTTTGTTATTTTTTTAGGAATGGTTTTTACCTTGCTTTCATATGCATTATTTTTTATAAGTTAAGCTATAAATAGGTAAATTAAATAATAAAGGTGAATATTAATTGTATTGATTTAATTTAAAAGAAAATTAAGAGTTGGATTTTGTATGACCAACATTTATTTCTTAATTGAAAATTAATATTTTTATATTAAAATAACATCGGTAATGATTAATAAATTTATTTTAAGAAATATTCTTTGATAATATATTTATATAATACTATTTTATAAATCTAAAATGCACAAGTATTAATATGTTAACATTTACATAATTTACATAATTGATATTAATTCTATAATGATAATGCATAATTTTTAATATGTTTAATTTGCATTTTATTCTTTTGATATGTTACTAATATTATTAATATAAAAACTGAAAATAATTTATATTTTTAATTGAAAATTTATAATTTTATATTATGATTATTTTCATGATAATAAATTTACTTTAAATAAACATTTTATTAAATATTTTATAATGTATTTTGATAATATTATTTTATAAATATAAAATTTACAATTTTAAAATCAATATATTAATATTTACATAATTTTGTTTTCCCCGCTTCCCTCTCCTCTATCCGCGTTTGAACAGCGTGCGCGCATGGAGGATTCTGCCTTGGGGTACCCCACGGTCCCCCTCTACCTCCCCTATCTCGAATCTCGCCTTGTCTGATGCAGACTCGTGTCCCTCGGGAGACTCCTGGTGGGTCGGGTCCTTTGGATGCAGGTCTTTTGGTGCCACCCATGTTTTCGACCATGTTTGGTGTGGAAGTGCCGACGGTCAAGATTCTTTCAGATACTAAAGGCTAGAAGAATGTGTTGACCAACGGTAAAACGAGTTCTATTCTTCTACCGCCTTTGGCTAAGGAAGTCATTGCCTCCGGAACGAAATTTGCTATTTCTGATACGGTCAGTGATAGGATTCTCTCCTCCATGGAGAATGCAGTTGTGGGTAGTTTTCTCTTTCTGTCCCACTATAGACATGGTTAGAAGATAGGCTGCTGCTAAATGGCGCCTTAAGGGAAGTGTGGACATCTGCGTAATGTCCGGTGGTCTCTTTCTCTTCAAGTTCATGGCCTTAGAAGACTTGGTTACGGTCCTTTCTTCTGGCCCTTGGGTTTATGGTAAGCACAATTTGGCTTTATGCTGTTGGAAGCCGGGGCCTGCAGTGGACCTAAATAAATCGGCACCGATTTGGGTTCGCTTGCTTGGGTTGCCCTTGGAATACTGGGACAAATCCATCTTCAAAAGCATTGGGGATTCCC
>VDFB02188333.1:82961-183976 GCA_007258455.2 Sequoia sempervirens | reverse complement strand
GAACTGAAAGGATATTAAAAGCATCAAAATTTTCTATCAAATCCCATACACAATTCTTATATTACTTAAGTGAATCATTCTTTGTAGCATTCAGATTTCTAACTTGATTCACTATTAATTTTGAATCACCATAAACTTGTAAACATTTAATTTCTCTCTTTCGGGCCCATTATGGGCCATGCACCAGAGCTTCATATTCGGTTGTATCATTTGTACAGCTGAATGCAAACCTAAAGGTTGAATAATATTTGTTTCCTTCTGGTGAATCAGTATGGCTCCACCACCAGCACCTACACTGCTCCTTGAGCCATCAAAGTAAAGCTTCAAAATCTTTTCTTCCTTCTCTACAGGTTGCTCTCCTCTTTAAACAGATTAGGGATAACAACATCAGGTTCACGAATCATATAAACCCCTAATCCTAGCTCATATGTGTGTTGGAAAGGATCAAGCTCGTGATCTTCGGCTGCCCATTCATCTAGATTCACATTTTCTATAGGGGTGTTGTGGTCTAAGGTCATGGTTTGCTCCTCCAGTATAGGGGTGACGTAGAGGTTAGCGTTTATAGGGCTCAGAACATATGGCTCGATATGGTCTTTGGATAGAGGCTCGGACTTTATGGTTACTTTTGTACCATATCTTGTTCTAAAGAACATATGAGACCAATCAGAAGACAAGAAACCACCCATTTTGGTTGTAAAATCTCTTGAGAGGAAAATGGCAAAGTGGGGTGGCAAATCAATAACATGTATATCCTGATGGATTGTGAAATTTGGGGATGCATGCAAAGTAAGGGATAATTTTTTAATTATACCAGCAGTTTTAATAGCAAACCCATCCAACTGAACCACACCTTTCTGGGAGTTAGGCTCATAAACAAGACCTAGTTTATCGGCTAAGCTCTTAGGCATAACTGAGTTACTCGCACCAAAATCAACCATACAATTATGCACTATTTTATCGCCAATAATCAAACTTAAATAAAATGGAGGAGGCTTTACCTCCTGAGTTTTTTTCTCACTTTTTACCTCTAAGCTATTTGCAAGCACAGCTTTAGCATTCCCTTGATTAGCATTATCAAAAACAGAGAGCTCAACCAAGGCATCCTCCAGCAAGCTCTTTTGGCCTGAAATATGCAATGCATCCAAAACTGACATGCTAATAGTGGTTTTCTTAAGATGCTCAACAACATTAAAAGAAATAGGATTTACCTTTTTCTGATTTTTACTAACAGCAGCATTGCTTCCTTTCTACAAAGGTTGTGTTTGTGTCTTGGACTGCTCCCTGACAAGTACCTCTTGGCCTCTCTGTAAAAATTGCACCTTAGGTTGTGCTACAGCAGTAACATTTGGTAAAGAAATGGGTTGCTTGTCCTTAGTAGGTTGCTACTGTATGTTTCCAGCTTGCTGCCCCAAATCCATGGCCCTTTTTTTAGATTTGGTGTTGGTTAAAACAAGGGGATTTTGTTGATCCTGATCATTCACACCACAAAACTAAGAACTCTGCAAGTTTGGCAAAGCAACTTCAAAGCTCTCTTGTTGTTCTAGATTCTAACTTGGAACACTTTTTGAACCAGCATAGCTATTTTGGACCATTAAGGCCTAATTTCTCATGTCATTCGCACATGCTGACTAGTTATGGGGATGATTGCATGGGTAACACCAATTGCAATCTTGGGCAATGTTATTTTGTGGTAAAAGTTCCTTTGACGAACTAGCAGCATTTGAGTTGTAAGGATGAAACAGTCTTAGGTTAAAAAATTTCCTTTGGCCTTGATAGTCATTTTGAAAGGTTGGTCTGTTAGGCTGGTTCTACTGATACAGGGCTTGATATGGCTTATGTTCATGGTCGACTTGCTTTTTAATACTCACTAGGTCATTTCCAAAAGTATTTAATATACTTTTTACCTCTTGATACTCCTGGGATTGGGTTGGAGAAGTAATTTATTGAGCTACGTTTTGATAACCTATTGCTGGAACAGGTGGAACAGCAGCTAGGGGTGGTAAAGATGTGGGCGTAGGCACCTAATTTTTTGGAAACAGAGGCATGGGAGGCATAGGGGAAATTTCCCCAACTTGAATAAGATATTTTTTTTCTCTAATTGTGATGTTGAAAGCATTAGGGAGTGTATGACCACCCATAGATTGGATCATTACTGAAATTTTGCTATTCAAGGCTTTTAAGAAAAATAGAAAAGCATGATCTGGAAAAGGTTTTACAGTCAAAGGAATTTTGTCTCAGGTCCTTTGGAATCGGTAGATAAAATTGGCCAAGTGATCATGTGGATCTCTCTTGATCATGCTCAGTTGTTCCAATAAGGATAGATGATCTAATTTATCAGAAAAATACTAGTATAGGTCGTCACCCAATGCATCCCATGTTGCGATTGAGTTTGTTGCGAGACCTTTGAACCATTGCAAAGCTTTTCGCTTAAGCAATGCAGCCAATAGCCTGAGTGCCATGTTCTCTTGAGTGATGTTGTGAACTGAGCATAAGGTGGCCACATCTCAAATGTGTTCAATGGTAGTAGTTTTCTCTTCTCTGGTAAAGTATAGCAGGATCCTAAAAGCTACTATTGGAATATCATCATAATGTGCAATATATAACAGGTTGCCCCCGTTAAAAGGTGCAAAATCATGTTGTCTTGCTATTGGTGGTGCTTGTGCTACATGAATAGGATTTCCTGGTGATAGGACTATGGAGTTGAGAAACTAAGTTGTTGATCTTGACCTTCCTAGTATGTCGAACAATCTTCTTGTTGTCCTACCCCTCCTTCGAGGTGGAGATAGCTATAGGTATTCTAATGGCACAGAACTTGATCTAGTATGTATCTTTCTCATGTGTAGGTTGCTCTAAGTCTACATGTAAAATCAGAAACGAAGTTGCCAAGTATATTGTAAAAGGCCTCCAAAAGGCTAAATAAACTACTACATACACCAAACAGCAATTTAAAAGATTTGAAATTTTCTCTGAAATCAACTTTCAGTCCTGTTGGGTGTGCCAAAAACTATTATCAATCAGATATGAACCCTATGCTAAGTTTACAGAAAACTTAACTATCTATTGGCACCTGGAAACCTTCTTCAGATGTGGGTGATCTGAGCAAAGAAGGAATCTCCAAAGTGAGTTGGTTCTCCGAATGACAATTTCTATTCTAAATGATTTTGAGGGAAAGAGTTAGAAGAATAACTGGATTTAAACTTATGACTTAAGGTGACTTTCAAAACTTAAAGATGAATTTGATTATCTACTCACAAATAGCTCTCAGAAAACAACAGTAACCTCAAAATCTCTCATGAACACTCAATACATAATTGATTTGCATGAAGATTCAAATTCAAACACAACATCCAACCTGTATCATATGAACTTTCTACATCAAGATCTGCAATAATAGGACATAAAAGGATTCTTTAAACAAAATCACAATGTAAACATCATACTAAAATTGCAAAGGAGACAGAAATTGAGAAATAGGAATGCTTCTTTATTAAATTGAAGGAGTATCCAAAGTTTGAGTACAAATTTCTACTTACAAAACTCTTTTCTTCAACATGAGAGGAAGAAACAATGATTTGAACTAAGAAAAATTCTAACTCTTTCCCTCAAAATCATTTAGAATATAAATTATCATTCAATGAACCAGCTCACTCTGGAGATTCCTTCTTCAATCAGATCACCCACATCTGAAGAAGGTTTCCATGTGTCAACAAATAGTTAAGTTTTCTACAAATTTAGCATATGGTGCATATCTAATTGATAACAATCTACATTAGCCTCAAGGGTTTACAAACCCTAATAAATCAGCAAGAGTGTAGGTTGGCCTTAAAATATGAAAGATTATCCTTCGTGAAAATGAAACATATTGTGGATCTCCAAGAAAGATCCCTTTGGAACCAAAATACTTGTATGATGCTCCATTAAGATCTACATGCTTTGAAATAGGTCCACACAATAATTATAGACTAGGTCGGTCCCAAATGCTCTGACTAAGAAATGACAATGAATTTTGAGAGTGATAACTTTCTGGAAACAAATACAAATCTCCTAAATTTTGGATATGTTTTAGACAACCTCGTGTAGATTTTATATCCTACTCTACACACTAAGCAATGACATTGTAGAATGAACTACTAAAATAGCTACAGACTAAAATGAAAGGAAATAAATATTTTGGTTGATACAGGATTGCTTTACAACCAGGGATGCTCCTACATCAGACACTTGAGGTTGGAAGAAAAGTGATTCCCTCACTTTCTAAAGGATAGAGGGAAACCAAAATGGTCCACCTCAACTTGACAAATCCATGATGAATCCTCCACTAATCTACCTTTCCACTTTATTAAATATTCCTTGTACTGCTTGTTCTGAGTGATCCTTCTAGTTCTGGTATCCAAAATTTGTGCAATCTCCTCTGGTGGTTGATGTGGTAATTGGTCCTTCAAATCAGCTTCAGTGCTACTATCAATTGGCTATCGTTCATGATACTTACAGATGTCTGCAATATTGAAAATACGCAATATACCAAGTGTCTCTAGTAACTCCACTTCATATGCATTTCTTGAATCAAAATTCTTGAGAATTTTACATGGTCTAAACTTCCTCATCTTTGGCTTATTGTATGTTCCAACTATAAATATTTCCTTCCTAAGATATACCATAACTTCATTTCCAACAGCAAATTCCTTATGTCTCCTACTCTTATCTTCCTTCTCCTTATACGTTTTCATGTCCTCCAAGTGTTTTTGGACCTGATTATGCAATTTTTCCATGAATCCTACAAATTCGTATGCTTATACACTCTTGTTATTCTCCATACTAATGTCTTTGAGCACTACAACTCCTTTGGGATGTATTCTTGTCACTATCTCAAATGGTGTCTTCCCTATGCTCTAATTTACTGAATTATTGTATGCAAATGCTTCTTGTGGTAGAACTACATCCCAATATCATGCCTTATCTCCAACCAGTCATCTCAATAAGTAACCAAAAATTTTGTTTACCACTTCTATTTTTCCATCTGTTTGTTGGTGGTATGTTTAACTGAACTTCGAGTCTATCTTCATCTTCTTCCACAATGTCCTCCAAAAGTATCCAATGAACTTGGAGTCCCTTTCTGAAACTATACTCTTAGGTAGTCCATACAATTACACGATCTCTTTAAAAAATAGGTTAGCAACATGCATAGCATCATTAGTCTTCTTGCAAGAAATAAAATGTGTCATCTTGGAAAATTTATCTACTACTACCATTATAGAATCATATCCTCTTTATGTTCTTGGTAATCCCAATATGAAATACATACTTATATCTACCCAAGGTCTCTTTGGTACTATCAAAGGTGCATATAGTCCAGTATTCTAACCATTCCTTTTTTCTACTTGAAAAATTATACAACATTAAATATACTTCCTGACATCCTTATATATCTACGGCCAAAAATAGTGTTCTATCTCCAATGATATTGTCTTGTCCACTCTAAAATGTCTTGCTAATCTTGAACTATGATTTTCCTTAATTAGATTATCCCTTATTGAACTCCTAGGAACATACAATTGGTTTCCTTTGAACAACATGTCATCCTAAATGAAATAATCCAACCATTGAATCTGGTCTATCACTATTGGTTCTTTACATGCATGGAAAGCATCAGAAAAATCTAGATCATTCTCATACATGTGCTTTATAAAGTTCCTTAAAACCCAATACTTCTCTTCTCATCTCTGTCAGCAAATTCCTTCTTTTTCTCAATGCATCTACAACTTTGTTTGAATTTCCACTCCTATGCTTCAACATAAATGTATAACTCTGCAAGAACTCATCCCATCTCATATGTCTTTGATTCAATTTTCCCTGGTTGTTCAAATACTACAGGACTTGATGGTTAGTATACAACACAAACTCTTTAGGAAACAAATAATGTATCCACTTCTTCAAGACTTGAACTATGGCATAAAATTCTTGATCATAAACTAAATATATTATTATGGAATCATTCAACTTCTCACTGAAATAAGTTATGGGTCTTCCTTCTTGACTCAACACTACTCATATTGCACTTCCACTAGCATCACAATCAACTTGAAATACTTTGTCAAAATCAGTCAATGCTAACACTAGCTATTTTGTCACTTTTTCTTCAGAAATTCAAAAAAAAATTGTGCTTTGTATGTCCACTTAAATTCTTTCCTATCTCCTATCATTGTTTCATTCATAGGTGTGCAAATACTACTAAAGCTTCTAATAAACTTTTGGTAGAAACTAACCAATCCATGGAATGATCTTACCTCTCCAATGTTCACTAGTGTAGGCCACTCAATAATTTCTCTAACCTTCTTTGTAATGTACTTTTCTAATGTGACATAAATGTTCTTCTCTAATCTTACTTAAAATTAGAATATCATCCAAGTAAACAATGAAAAACTTACCCAAGAATTTCTTCAGTACCTCATTCATCAATCTCATGAAAGTGTTAGTTGCATTAGTCAATCCAAAAGGCATCACTAACCATTCATACAATCTTTCATTAGTTTTAAATGTGTTCTTCCATTCACCTCCTTCTCTAATCTTGATTTGATGATATCCACTCTTTAGGTCAATCTTTGTGAAATACTTTGCTCCACTCAAATAGTCCATAATGTCATCCATCCTTGGAAATAAAAATATATACTTGAAATTGATCCTATTGATTGCTATTGATTCTATACACATCCTCCACTCTCCATATGTCTTTAGTGCCAGTACAATAGGTACTACAAATGGGCTTAAGCTTTCTCTAATCAATCCCTTCAACAACTCTTGTATCTATCGGTTCAATTCTACATTCTCTCCAGGTGTCATCCTATGTTCTTATTTGTTAGGAAATTTTACTTCAGGTATTAGATCTATATGATGACTGATGCTCCAAAGTAGTGGTAATCCATCAGATACATTCACAGATATAATATCTTCATATTCTATCAATATTTATGCTACTTTTGTTTGTGGTGGATCGGCATCCTTCTTTTCCTCCGATCTACCACCCTTCTTTGGAATCAATGCAAAACACATGTTTTCATGCCTCAATCCATCCAAATAATTTCTTCCATCAACCAAACATAGTCTGTAAGTACCACATACCTCCTTTATGTCCTCTTCCTCCAAAGGTATCAATTTAATTCTCTTACCATTTGAAGTCACAGTATAGGCATTCCTTCTTCCATAATGAATTTATTTCCTATCATATTTCCATGGTCTTCCTAACAATAAATGCCATGCATCCATAGGAATAATATCACATAAAACTTCATCTTTATATAATCCTATATAAAATTTCACCAAAAATTTCTCATTCACCAATATCTTATGTTCATCCTAAATCCATGCTATCTTGTAGGGATTTGGATGTTTCAATCTCTTCAAATTCAACTTGTTTACCATCTCCTTTGAAACTAGATTATCAGTGATACCACTATCAATGATAATTTTACATATCTTTCCTCCATATTTACATCTTGTTTTGAACAAGCTCTTCCTTTGCAGTGGTTCCTTAGTTACTTCATGCATAAAATCTCTCCTTACTACCAATGATTCACCTTTCTCTAATTTCCCAATTGAATTAGGGGATCCAACAAGTTCTTCCTCCACATAAGCTGATTTTTCAGTATGCTCAGTTCTCTTACCGGTACTTCCCTAATGGAATTTAAATGCTCTATGTACTTCACCTCCACACTTGAAATAGGTTCCTCTGAATGGTCTCTTCTCATATATTCCTTCATCTCTCCTATATCCATCATTGTAGTAAGAATTATGACCTCCTTTGTCACTATAGTAGAAATTTGTATCTTCTCTTCCTCTGCGTTATAAATTATAGTCCTTTTCTTCATTGTGGTAAGGTTGTCCATGTTTTTTTTGCTCTACATAAGTTCTTCTCTCTTTGGAATATGATATGCTCCTCTAGAATCCTCCCCTTGAACTTCTTTTCCTTTGTTCAAACTTCTTTTTCATCTTTTCTTCTACCTTCAATGCAAATTGGTATGCTTCTTCAACTATTGTCATCTTCACCAGGCTCAATTCTTCTTGAATGTTTTTTTCTCATTCCATCGATGTACTACACAAATTTATCCTTGATCGCTTCACTATGTCCCATCCTAATGATCATTTTGTCGAATTCTTCAACATATTCCTTGATAGATCTTTCCTTTTTCCTTAGGTTATGCAATCTTTTCAGTAATTCAAGCTCATAATCAGTAGGTATGAATTGATTCTTCAACTTTTTCATCATTCTATCCCATTTTATGATCTTCTATTTCCATCAAATTGAACTTCTTTCCATCATATAGCATCATGACCTTTCAACTTTGTTTTTGCAAACCTCACTCTTTTTGTATCTTCAATTTCTTTATATTCAAAGTGTTCTTACATATCATTGATCCAATCAATCAATTCCTCAAGGTTTAAATTTCTCGCGTAATTTTGAATTTCAATTCTATGTCACTTACCAATTTTCAAAATAGATTTTAACATCTTCACTTGATTTGAATCTTCTTCATCATCTAGGGATTCTTCATTTTGATTCATAGCATGATCTAATTCATCATCATTGCTTTTGTCTATATTTCTCGAGTTTAGACCTCTTCTTATGTCTTCTTCTATAGCATCTAATCATGAACTCACATTACTCACATCATCTCTAACATTTCATCTATTCTTCCAATGACATTCACCATAGCAGGTTCTCTCCTTGGTGGCATCTCTCTCCTTGGATCCAGTGCAATCACCTCAATTCAATGATCTGGCTACAAGGGTTTCAACTACTTCACAATCGGTACTTAGTTGAAAAAACATGTAGTTTGTACCTCAATTCAATGATTTTTTCACCACAACGAATGCCTTTAGGACTCGAAAACTCGCTCTAATACCACTTGGTGCAATCATGAATGGAGGGTCTAGAAAGAACTTTCCAACCATGTAGCTTAGAGTTAGCACAATGGAAAAAACATAAGAAATACTTAGCAAACATACATCTTTATTTATTCAAAAACTTTCAATCTTACATGCCTCATATGCGGAATGACTAAGGCTCAGAGGCCTTCCACAAAGGCATTACAACAAGCACAAAGGCCTTATAAGACAATCAGATCTAAATATCCAAAATATTTAAATTCTAATCCTAAGTCTAATCACCAACTTCTTCCTGTGAATTACAAATGATCTTAAATATGATTCTTGTTATCAATAAGATTTGCACCTTGCTAAATATGAAAGTTTAGCAATCTATTAAAACATGGAAACGTTCTCGAGTTGTGGGTAACTCATTATGAGAATGAATCTTTGGAAAAGGCCAGCTTCCTCATTGATAATCACCTACTCTATTGACATGCAAAGAAAAGAGTTAGAAGGTAAATTTATGATTGAAATCCTATCACCTAAAATGATTGACCAATATTAAGAAGACTCTGACAATAACCCATTTTCAACACCTCTTTAAAAATTGATTCTCACAATCTCACAACACATATGACCCAAAATTAATTTGTGTGAAGGTTCAAAATAAACACAAGGCATGACCTTAATCAGAATGCAACTCCTGCAAACCACTTTACAATAATAAGACACGAAAAGGATTCAATAGATTGAATCACAAAACACATCAGGTTACTATTGCAAAGCATAAACAAGAAGTGAGGAAGGAAACTCTACTATTTTATTGAATGAAGGAGTGAAAATTCTCAAAATATGAGTACAAAGAAGTTTACAAGATCTCCAAATGTGTATAAGAGCAAGAAACAGATATCTGAACTAAGAAAACTCTAAGTTTTCTCCAATATATAACTCCCCAAAACTCAATTTCCAAGCTCAAAAGAAAATATGGAAAAAAGACCCCAAAATTTGCTCTAAACTGCTAGAAAAAATGGAAACTTTCTCCCTCCAACGTATCCATCCAATAAAGTTTCAAAATCAGGCTCAATCTTATTTAAAACTGAAAAAAAAAAAAACCCAATTTGTTGCCATCTTTTGGATCTTGCCAGGAAAAATCAAAATCAAGATATTGGTTACCTTCCTTTGCTTTCATAAAACTGCTTAAAATAGCGAGAGATAAAAACAATTTATAAAAAACATTGATTTATCTTTGCTTTACAATATTGTAGTTTTAAATTGCTTATCTTATGAGTTTTCCTTAATCCGCCTTAATCCTATTTTTTTGCAATTCAAGATTTTGGAGAAATCTTTGCAAAAAATAACAACTTCAATGCTCCAATTACAATTGATTTTTCTCAAAAAAATCATAAAAATATAGGAGAAATATTTATACTCAAAGATATATATAAAAAATATCTAAAGCACAATAGATATTGAATTCTCACCCAAGGCTTTAAATATTATATGACATTTCTCAAACCATATTAGGGCTAAGGCATCAAAAATAAAAACAAAATACCACAAGGTATTATGGGAAACATGAGATTTTAAAACAATTCCTAAGGTCGACCTAGGGCATATGAAGATCTTCAGCCACCATGGTATTAGTTGGGAGTTTGATATTTTAAAAACATTGTAAAAATTCCTTAAGTCGAATTAGGGTTAGATGAAACCCTAAAACAAAAAAAGGCCCTAAGATTCTAGCCTTATTTTCACTTTGTAATTTTAGGAAAATACTCTAGCAAGAGCCGCCATGAAAGAGCAAGGGTTTGAATAGGAAAATGCGAAGTCTATGGCCATCGACCCTTCTGTAGGTCAAATTTCTACCAGCAAATGAAAGTTAAGTTGACTCTAAACTATTTTTTGGCTTCTCTTCTCCATTTTTGAGACAACTTTTGGCTTTAAGGTCGTGGAAGGAGTGCAACCTCTAAGAATTTGTTTTTATTTCTATGTTTATTTGTTGTTATGCCCATTTGGCTACCATTAGAGGTCGACCTGGATGCCTCCTACTTGATTTCTTTGAAGCTTGTTCATGGGTTTCAATGGTGTTCTCTCATAGTGATAAGGGTAAGTGAATGCTTCCCTTTGTGGTGCATTTCCCTCTTAAATAAAAGAGAAAAGAATGCAGACCAGAAAATATGATATTTTACTTCCCAGGTTGCGGCCATTATATACTTTCTGATGAATTTTCATAAGGAAAAACATGCATTCTACATATTGTTTCTTTACTTTTGATATTTCAATGACAAACCCTAAATGGGTTTCATCTTCTATGAACATTTGTGGTCAACAGACCCCTCCAAGCCGTGGCTAACCTTCCCTTGATCTGGGTATTGTGAGCCCATTGTATTTCCATTCTTTTTCTTATATAACACTCGTATGAACTCAAAAATTTACGCTCTACTTCTAATGAGGAAAACCTAGATGGTTCTTGAGCTTCTGTGAAAACAAAACACTTATTACATTTTTCCTGAAAGTTTTGCACTTCTCCAATTTTTGGGCTCGACCCATAATGTATAATGAGTATCTTTTGACAAAGCCCCAAGTGAGTATTGCTAATTCTAAACAACAAGGCCTCTTCTAACTGTGGCCATTAAATATTAGAACTAGGTATCTGGAAATTTTCTTCTTTTCATATTATGAGCAATCTCCTATATCCAGGTTTTATTTATGTGATGGTTTATCTCCTGTACCAAACAAATCTGGTGGCTCCTATCATCCTGCATTAATGTGTTGTTTCCTATTCCATCTATAGTCATTGCTTGATAGAAATTGTACAGTTTATTGTACTCTTAATGCATTTTATGATTTATTGGAAGCGGTTGTAAAATGTCATGACCCCCTTTGAATCATATACAAGGAACTTTTGAAGCATTCAAAGCTTACCATGGTAAAAAACTCTTTCATTTTGTAGCTTGATTTGTGAACTTGTATGCATTCTTATTCACTATTACCATTCATAAACATGAAACACATGTTGCACCAGTAAATGAACATCTTGAAATAGCATAAACAATATGAACAAAGCATCATATGGCAGCAAAAATGCATTCAATTTTGATAGTTGTTAAAAGCTCTTTAATATGGAAATTGATGCATTTCATTTGGTTCTCTATTTTAATTGAGATCTTTGTTCACTCATAATCTTCATTTCATTGCTTTTTAGACCTGACTGTTATGAGTGGCCAATGGTCTTAATGCTTTCATAGTTGATAAGTGTTCACTCCTTCAATGAATTCCTCAGCATGGTGAATGCATTTCTTTTCTCAAAACCCCATTTGATGTTGAGGGGTAGCATGCCGAGCTCAACCCTTGTGGGAGACCGTTTTACTCCACATGCTATTATGTCTTCATGAAATGATCAACTACATGATTTCTCCTATACCTACACAGGAAAAAAACAATGTTAGCATAAAACAATGAAGTTTAAAAGGTTCCATGATGTTGCATTTGCAATCCTCATTGTACTCTTTCTTATTCATTCAGCTGATTCAATGTGTTGTAGGGAATGAATTATATCTATGTTGGTAGAGCACATAGTGTATCCCATATCCAGAGCTCTAATAGTCCCTTTTACATGATGTAGGTTCACTCAAAATTTGATAGCAAGGATAGGACAGCTGCAAGGAGATTAACTAAAGATCAAGAAATAGGAAATGATGGATATGTTCTATGTTATCTGCTTCATTTCTTTTCTCTTCAGTTGTATAATTCTTATCTCCACGGCTTGTGTGGAACATTTAACTTCTCTTTTCATTACCATTTTGAAAAGAAAGAAAGTTCATTTGTATTGCAATCCAAATGAAATATTGTAATGTGAACAAGCATTGTAAAGTAAATGAAAGCAATGATTATGCTTAATCATTCATGTATTTTGTTTTGTATTTCATTATTGAATAATAGCTTTGAAATTCTATCTATCAAGAACAATTGCAATTCAAAACTGCATGCAGCAATTAAACTAAAATTTTCACTTTAAGAAATGAATCAAAATTAAAAATCAATCAGCTTTGGTAATCGAGCTATAGTGAAAATTGGCAACATTTTGGCAGTTTCTATTGAATGCTTGTCTGCTAAGCATTTGACTAGTTGCCTTGTTAACTCCATGGGGTGCAGAGTCAAATCTTCCCCTCCATGAACTCAAAAACTCAAATGTGACAATACAAATAGTAGCAAAACAAAATTGAATAGCACTGAAAGAAAACTAGCAGGCCCTAATGGCCAACCAAACATGCATAGCAGTGCTTAGGAAAAGAAAAATACTAAAAGGAAATGTGCTTGAAGCACTTATTTGCAACAAAACTATTCTACTATGTACAAGAATGAAGCTTATCTTAGAGGCAATGCTTGAGGTGGATCCCATTAACTAGGATAGACAGCACCTCACCACTCAATTTGGAAAGTTGGAAAGTGTTGTGCTCCTTGCACTCTGTAATTACATAGGGCCCATCCCAAATTGCATCAAACTTGGAATGTCTTCCAAGTTTGATTTTATACTCATTCCACTTAAAAACCAAGTCACCAATGATAAAATCTTGTGGCTTTTCTCTTTTTTCAAATGAAGTTTTCATCTGAGCTTGATGTATTTCAAGCTACCTCAGTGCTTCTTTCCTGGTCTCCTTGAGCTCCATTAACTATGCAAATCTTACTTCAAGAGTTTGTTCGTTCAACAATTCTAGTTCTTTAACAAAACTCAAGGTTGGAAATTCAATAGAAATAGGCAACATAGCTTATTTTCCATAAGTACAAAGGGAGAACAACTAGTAGCTCTTTTAGGAGTTACTCTATCAGCCCAAAGGGCTAACTTCAACTTTTCATGCCATGTTCTTTGGTTGTCCTCTATGGTCTTCTTAATTATCTTAATCAGATTCTTGTTTGTAGATTTTTCTTGTCCATTACCCTAGGGGTAATAATTAGATGATGTATTAAGAAAAATATTATTCTTCACTGACCAGTCAGAAATCCTTAAGCCGATAAAGGCTAATCCATTGTCAGAAATAATAGAATCCAGAGTACCAAATCTAGAGACTAAGTCCTGGTAAAAATTTAACACAGAGGTCTCATTTGCTTCCTTCAAAGCAACCGCCTTGGTCCACTTAGTAAAATAGTTTGTTGCTGTAAGAATCCACTTATGACCCACGCTTGAAGGCGGGTTGATTAGTCTAATGAAATCCAAACCCCACTTGGAAAATGGTTGCTCCACCTGAATAGGGTGTAGAGGCATGGTTGTAAGCCTCTATTTTCTCACATCTTCAGACCCAAGTAATTGCATCCTTAAATAGATCTGGCCAATAATAACCAACCCGCATAATTTTCAGGGCAGTTGTTTGTGCTACAAAGTGGCCTCCTGAGGGCCCATTATCTCTTAACAGCCTATCTACTTGATTAGGTTCTTCACATCTTAATAAAACACCTTGAAAGTCTCTCCTATAAAGGATACCATCAATAATAGCATAAGGAATGGCTTGTAATCTATAGTACCTTCTTTTCGCTCTGTCCAAGCCTTCGGGACACCCACCAGTCTACAAATAATGTATCATTTGTTGCACCTAGGTAGCAGCAGGAACTGAAACAGCAACTGTATCATCATTATTCAATACAATATCAACCTCTTCAACTTTTTTTAAGCTGCTACCCTCTACACTTTCTGCAATTTTTTTGCACAAACCCCTACCCCTGACAAGCTTAGTTACTTTAATGTCAACATCAAACTCCATAACTTTGGTTATCCAGCCAGTACATTTATCATTAATATCTCGGTTAAGTAAGAAATCCTTAACAATTGAGTGAGCAACTAATAACTAAATTTGTTATTGGATAATATGTGCCTAAACTTTTTGAGGCTTCTTACAATAGCAAAAACATGTTTCTCAATGAAAGAATACTTCACCTCATAATCGTGCAATACCTAGCTGAAGAACGACACAAGTTGCTCCAAACCTTCATCGTTCTGCTGGCACAACATAGCTGAAAAAGTGTCAACCCCTCCAAAAGCATAAAGAATGAAATATTTGTCATAATTTGGATTAATGAGGGTAGGGGCAACTGCAAGGGCTTCCTTTATTTTCTCAAAGCTCCTCTTACCTTCTCTGGTCCAACTGAAAGGCATATTATTTTTAAGCATGGTAGTGAGAGGTTGTAACAAAGTTGCAATATTGGGTATGAATCTCCTTACAAAATTAATTCTTCCAAGAAATCTCTGTAAGCCTTTCTTGTGGGCTAGCAACGACAACTCAAGAATAGCAAAAACTCTCTCAGGGTCTATAGAAATACCTTTCTTTGAAACTATGTGTCCAAGGAGCCTTCCCTCGTGGACAGAAAAAATACTCTTCTTTGGATTGAGAGAAACTCCAAACTCTCTACAGGTTTGAAAAAATTGTTTTAAATACTCAAAATGTTCATTAGCATCTTTTGAAAAAATAGTGATATCATCCAAATACACTAAAACAAATTTTTTCATTAAGCCATGAAAATCCATGTCCATAGCCCTCTGGAATGTTGCCCCTGCATTGGACAAGCCAAAAGGCATTTTTTTGTAGGCCATTGTGCCCCACTTAGTAGTAAACACAGTTTTATATTAGTCTTCTTCCTTGACCAAAATCTGATTATAACCTGAATATCCATCAAGTAATGAAAACCTATCAGAACCAAACACTACTTGTAGAATTTGCTCCATAGAAGGGAGTGGATAGTGATCCTTAAGAGAAGCCTTATTCAAATCCCAAAATTCGACACAAAGACTAATTTCCCCATTTTTCTTTCTAACTAGGACTAGGTTAGAGACCCAAGAAGTATGCTTGATAGGAAAAATTATGTTGCTTTCAAATAACTTATTTAGCTCAGCCTTCATTAAATGCTCAATTTTAGGATTGAGAGGTCTTTATTTCTACCTAACAGGATTTGCACCATGTTCTAGTTCAATAGTATGATGGCTAATTCTGGATCAAAACCCTTTAAATCTTTGTATTCCCAAGAAAATACATCATTGAACTCTTGACATAATAGAATGAAAGTTTGTTGTTCCTCCTTAGTACATACCTTGCCCAATTTCATAAGCTTACCCTTGAATATTTCAATGGCCTCGTAGTGTTCTTGCTTGACAGTCATATTGCATTTGTCTTTCCTTGCTTGGTCATCAGAATTGAAGATAGATTCCAATGTCACCAATCCTTTTGGCAGCTTTTTTGTCTTTAACTGCATAATCTGGATATCGTATTGCTATTGCCACTTTTGTTAGTTTCCATCCACAAATTTAGCTTCAGCAATCAGGAAGCTCACAATCTATTCATCACTGTCAAAAACTTTCCAGCTCACATTATTGTCAGGCACATAAGGTCTGACTACAGTTTTCACATATTGTTGTGCCTCTACCTTGTGAATTTCGTTTGGAATATCAAATTGGGCTCCTATGGCAGTGAGCTTATCAGCATGTTTATTTTCATTCCTAAGAACTGAATGTATATTAAAAGCATCAAAATTTTCTATCAAATCCCACACTCGATGCTTGTACTTTTTAAGTGAGTCATTTTTGTAGCATTCAGATTCCTAACTTGATTCACAATTAACTTTGAATCACCATAAACTTGTAAACATTTAATACCCCTTTCGGGCCCATTCTAGGCCATGCACCAATGCTTCATATTCGATTGTATTATTTGAATAGCTAAATGCAAACTTGAAAGTTGAATAGTACTTGTTACCATCTGGTGAAACCAACATGGCTCCACCACCAGCGCCCAAACTACTCCTCAAACCATCAAAGTACAACTTCCAAAGCTAGTCTTCTTGTTCCTTAGATTTTCCTTCTTCTTTGATCAGGTTTTAGATAACAACATCAGGTTCATGGATCATGTAAACCCCTAATCCTATCTCATCTTTGTGCTAGAAAGGATCAAGCTCGTGATCTTCAGCTGCCCACTCATCCATATTTACATTTTCTATAAGGGTGTTGTGGTCTAAGGTTATGGCTTGCTCTTCTAGTCCAGGGGTGACATAGAGGTTAGCATCTATAGGACTCGGGACATATGGCTCAATATGGTCTTTGGCTAGAGGCTCAGACTTTATGGTTACTTTCATACCATATCTTGTTCTAAAGAATAGATGTGACCAATCAGAAGATAAAAACCCACCCAACTTGGTTGTAAAATCTCTTAAGAGGAAAATAGAAAAATGGGTGGTAGGTCAATAACATGTATATCCTGAGGAATTGAAAAATTTGGGATGCATTCAAAGTAAGGGATAAATTCTTAATCACACCAGTAGTTTTAACAGCAGACCCATCCAACTGAACTACACCTTTCTAGGAATTAGGCTCATAAACAAGACCTAGTTTATCAGCTAAGCTCTTAGGCATAACTGAACTACTTGCACTGGAATCAATCATACAGTTATGTACTATTTTATCACCAATAATCAAACTCAATTAAAATGGAGGGGGATTTACCTCTTGAGTTTTATGTTCATTCTTAACCTCTAGGCTATTTGCAAGCACAACTTTAGCATTTCCTTGATTAGCATCGTCAAAAACAGAGAGTTCATCCAAGGAATCCTACAGCAAACTCTTTTGACCTGGAATATGCAATGCATCCAAAATTGACATGCTGACAATGGCCTTCTTAAAATTCTCAACAACATTGAAGACAATAGGGCTCACCTTTTGTTGACCTTTAGTAACAGCAGCATCATTTCCTTTTTGCAAAGGTTGTGATTATGTATTAGACTGATCCTTCCCAAGTATTTCTTGTCCTCTTTGTAGAATCTTCACTTTAGGTTGTGTTGTAGAAGTAACATGGGATGAAGAAACAGGCAGTTTGTCAGTAGTAGATTGTTGTATGTTTCCAGTTTGCTACCCCAAATCCATAGCTCTCTTTTTCGATCTGGTATTGGCTGAAATAGGAGAACTTTGCTAATCTTGACTGTTCATGCCACAAAACTCAGAACTCTACCAGTTTGGAAAGGCAACTTCAAAACTCTTTTGTTGCTCTTGATGCTGACTTGGAACACTCTTTGAACCAGCATAGCTATTTTGGACCATTAAGGCCTGATTTCTCATGTCGTTCACACATGCTAACTATTTATGGGGTTGATTTCACAGATAACACTAGTCGTAATCTTGGGAAATGTTATTCTATGGTACAAGTTCTTTTGATGAACTGGCAGCATTCGGGTTATAGGGTTGGAAAGGCCTAGGACTAAAATTCTTTCTTTGGCCTTGATAATCAGTCTAAAAAGGTGGCCTATTAGGTTGATACTATTGATACGGGGCTTGATAGGGCTTATTCTCTTGGCCAACTTGCTTTTTATTGTTCACTAGATCATTCTCAAAAGTCTTCAGTATGTTTTTAATATCCTGAAGCTCTTGGGACTAGTCTAGGACAGTAGGTTCATGCGTTGCAGAGTGATACCCTATTGTTGGAATAGGCGGGACAGCAGCTAAAGGAGGTAAATAAATAGGAACAAGTGGTTGTACTTCAGAAAATAGGGGCATAGGAGGCCTAGGGGAAATTTCCCCAGCTTGAATAAGACAATTTTCTGCTCTAATAGCAATGTCAAAAGCATTAGGGAGCGTGAACCCGCCCATAGATTGGATCATTACTAAAATCTTGTTATTCAAAGATTTTAAGAAAAATAGAAAAGCATGTTGAGGTGTTGGTTTTACCGTTAAAGGAATTTTGTCCTAGGTCCTTTGGAATCGGTAGTTGAAATCTACCATGTGCTCATGCAGTGCTCTCTTGATTGTACTCATCTGTTCTAACAAGGACAGATGATATGACTTATCTTCGAACTGCCAGTGTAAGCCATCACCCAATGCATCCCACATCATGATGGTATTTGCTAGAAGTCCTTTGAACCACTGTAAGGCCTTTCCCTTTAGTGATGCATCCAAGAGCCTTAGTGCTACATTCTCTTGAGTGATGTTGTGAACTGAGAATAAAGAGCACACATCTCGAATGTGGTCAATAGGCATGGTGTGATCATCCCCAGTAAAATATAGAAAACTCTTAAGGGTTGCAACTAGGATATCATCATGCTGGGCAATATTTAACGAACTTCCCCCATTAAAAGGTGCAAATGGGTGTTGTCTTGCCATAGGCGGTGCTTGTGCTATAGGAACTAGATTTCCTAGTGATAGAACTATAGAGCTGAGAACTGGAGGCATTGATTTTGACCTCCCATGTGTTTCAAATAATCTCTTTTCTACTCCGCCTCTCCTTTGTGGTGGGAACAACTGCAGATACTCAAATGGGGCAGAACTTGATCTTGTCTAAATTCTCCTCATGTGCAGGTTGCACTAAATCTGCATGCAAAATCAGAAACGGAGTCACCAGGTATATGTAAAAACCTCCAAAAGGATGAATTAAAACTATTGCATACACCAAATAGCAATTTAGAAATTAAAACTTTCTCTGAAATCAACTTTTAGAGTCCCACCGGGTGTACTAAAAATTGTTATCAATAAGATTTGCACCCTGTTGAATATGAAAGTTCAGTAATCTATTGAAACATGGAAATGTTCTTGAGTTGTGGGTAGCTCATTATGAGAATGAATCTCTGGAGAAGGCCAACTTCCTCATTGATAATCACCTACTCTACTGACTTGCAGATAAAAGAGTTAGAAGGTAAATTTATGATTGAAACATCACCTAAAATGATTGACCAATATTAAGAAGATTCTGACAATAAACCATTCTCAACACCTCTTTAAAACTTGATTCTCACAATCTCACAACACATATGACCCAAAATTAATTTGTTCAAAGGTTCAAAATAAATACAAGGCACAACCTGAATCAAAATGCAACTCCTACAAACCACTTTACAACAATAAGACATGAAAAGGATTCAATAGATTGAATCACAAAACACATCAAATTACTATTGCAAAGCATAAACAAGAAGTGGGGAAGGAAACTCTGCTATTTTATTGAATGGAGTGAAAATTCTCAAAATCTGAGTACAAATAAGTTTACAAGCTCTCCAAATGTGTATAAGACAAGAAACAAATATCTGAATTGAGAAAAATCTAAGTTTTCTCCAATATATAACTCCCCAAAACTCAATTTTTGAGCTCAAAAGAAAAGCTAGAAAAAAGACCCCAAAATTTGCTCTAAACTGCCAGAAAAAATGGAAACTTTCTCCCTCCAAGGTATCCATCCAATAAATCTTCAAAATCAAGCTTAATCTACTTTAAAATTGGAAAAAACAAACCCAGTTTGTTGCCATCTTTTGGATCTCGCCCGGGAAAAATCAAAATCAAGATATTGGCCACCTTCCTTTTCTTTCATAAAATTGCTCTAACAGTCCCTTTTACATGATGCACATATCCAAAGCTCTAACAGTCCCTTTTACATGATGCAGGTTCACTCAAAAGCGGTAGCAAGGATGGGACAGCTGCAAGGAGATTAACTAAAGATCAAGAAATAGGAAATGATGGATATGTTCTACGTTATCTGCTTCCTTTCTTTTATCTTCAGTTGTATAATTCATTTCTTGTAACAAATTGTTCTAGCTATCTCCACGACTTGTGTGGAACATTTAATTTCTCTTTTCATTACCATTTTGAAAAGAAAGAAAGTTCATTTGTATTGCAATCCAAATGAAATATTGTAATGTGAACAAGCATTGTAAAGTAAATGAAAGCAATGATTATGCTTAATCATTCATGTATTTTGTTTTGTATTTCATTATTGACTAATACCTCTGAAATTTTTTCTACCAAGAACAATTGCAATTCAAAACTGCATGCAGCAATTAAACTGAAATTTACACTTTAATAAATGAATCAAAATTAAAAATCAATCAGCTCTGCCAATCGAGTTGTAGTGAAAATTGGCAACAATTCTCTAGCTCCAATAATGGTTTGCATCAGTGTCAAGGGTTTAAAAACCCCAATGAATGATCAAGAGTGTATTTTGACCTTAAAATATGAAATATAATCCTTCATTAAAATGAAACATATTGTGAATCTCTAAGAAAGATCCCCTTGGACCCAAAATTCTTGTATGATGCTCCATTAAGCTCCACATGATCCAAATAGGTCCACACAATAATTCTAGACTAGGTTAGCCCCAAATGTTGTGACTAATAAATGACAATGAATTCTAAGAGTGATAACTTTATACAAACAAATGCAAATCTCTTGAAATTTGGATATGTTGTAGATAACCTCGTGTAGGTGTTATATCCTACTCATGAGCTAAGAAGTGATAATATGGTACAATTTGGAATGAATTATTGAAACAGCTGCAGACTAAAATGAAAGTAAAGAAATATTTTTGGTCCTCCATCTCACTCCCTCCGTCCCTTCCTCCCTCCCCCCTCTCCCTCTCTCTCTCTCTCCTTGCTAATTATCTCTATCTCCCCCTCTCTCTATCTTCCTTCATTCCACCTACCTTCCCTCTCTAATTATCTATATCTAACCTATCCATATCTATCTCTCTCCCTACCTCCTCTTTATATTAATCTCTCCACCTTCCACCTCTCTATCTCACCTCTCTCTCTCTTCCTTCCACCCACCTCCCCTCTCTACTTCTCTCTATCTAATCTATAGCTTCTAGAAGAGAGAGTGAGGGAAAGTGGTAAAGAGGCAAGCATAGGCAAGATAAAGAGACATGGAAAGAGTGATGGATGGAGATGTAGGTATAGAGAGGGGGAGGGGATATAAGATAAGTAGAAAGAGAATGAGAGTTAGAGAGAGAGGAGAGATAGTGAGTAGAGATGGAGGTGAGAGAGAGGTGAGATATAAATCAATATAGAGAGTGGTAGGGAGTGATGGAGGGAGAGGTAGGTATAGAGAGGGAGATGGGAGACAAATAGAATTAGAGAGGGAAGGAGAGAGGGAGGGAGGGAGAGAGAGAGAGAGAGAGAGGTGAGATAGAGACATATAGAGGGAGGGAGGGAGGGAGGGAGTGAGATGTAGGGAGAGAGAGGTGAGATATAATTAGAGAGGGAAGGAGAGAGAGTAAGAGAGAAGTGGAAGGAGAGGGAGAGTGTAGATAGAGAGATGTAGAGAGGGAGGAGGGAGAGAGATAGAATTACAGATGGAAGGATGAATAGAGGGAGAGAGAAGTGAGATAGATAGAATTAGTGAGGGAAGGAAGGAGAGAGAGAAATGGAGAGAGAGAGAGAGAGATCTATCTCTCCTTCCCTAGATACTTCTCTATCTCTCTCCATCTCTACATATACCTTCCTCCTTCCCTCTCTCGCCCTCTCTATCAATCTCCCCACCTTCCTTATCTCTCTCTCTCATTCCCTCTATAATTCTCTCTATCTCACCTTTCTCTCCATCCTTGCCTCTCTAATTTTCTCTATCTCCCCCCTCTCTATCTTCCTTCCTCTAACCCACCTTTCTTCTCTACTCTCTATCTAACTATCCCCCTCTACCTCTCTATCTCTTCCTCCCTCCTCTCTCTCTCAATCTCTCCACCTTCCTCATTCCCTCTCTATTTCTCTCTCTATAAGATCTCTATCTCCTTCCCTCTCTACTTCCCTCTATCTCACCTCTCTCTCCCTCTCTACCTCTCCCTCAACCTTATACCCTAAACCCTAAACATTATTCCTCAACCCTATACTAAAACCCTAAACCCTACACTCTCAACCCTCAACCCTATACCTAAACTTGATACCCTCAACCCTATACCCAATATCCTGAACCCTAATCCTTATACCCTATACCCTCAACCCTAAACACTATCCCTCAACCCTCAACCTGCACCCCTATACCCTATACCCTCAACCTTATACCTTAAACCCTAAACCCTCAACCCAATACCCTCAACCCTATACCCAATATCATAAACCCTAATCCTTATATCATATACACTTAACCCTAGACCCTCAACCATAAACACTATCCCTCAACCCTCAACCCTATACCTTAAACCCTACACCCCCAACCCTCATCCCTATACCCTATACCATCAACCTTATACCCTAAACCCTGAACATTATCCCTAAACCCTCAACCCTATACTTAAACCCTAAACCCTAAACCCTAAACCCAATAGCATCAACCCCATAAAACCTAATCCCTATACCCTATAAACTTAACCCTATACCTTAAACCCTGTAAACAAATATTTTGGTTACCTACAGGTTCTCTAACTCTTCTAGGTTTTTCACCTAAAAGGAGAGAAATGGGCCCAAAATGCTAATGTATACACTCAAGATTAATGTAAAAGAGATGAAATGTATCTAAATGTAATGTCCTGATATAATAAACTGAAAAGGAAATGATTTATTGATGCTAATCCTAAGAAATGTAAAGTGTTGGATAACACAGTGATGTATGCAAAAACACCTAAGAATGCAAGTAAATGATGAAAGAATTAAATAGAACTGGAGAGGTGTACCTAGAATCTAGAATCTGATGTAGAGAGGCTCTAGAATCCTACAAAGTTAACTGGAAATGTTGACTAGGACACTTAACCCAAGCTAGGTGACTTAGTCCAGTTTCGAGGAAAATCTGTTGGAACAGGAATCTGCTAAATAGGTATCCAGAAATGTAAAAATCAATTTCCAGGCCTAGTAGTGGGACTAATTCACCACAGGTGGTGACTTAGTCCACCTAGGGATTTCTAGAAATTTGGGACAAAATTCTATAACTCTCAGTCTGCACTTTCTTTTCAGACAAGTGTCTGATCTTGAATCTGCAAAAAATGGGATGAAAAGAGTCTCCAAGATTCAATTAGGGTTATGTTGACTTTGATGGATTTTTGAGCACTTTTTGACACCAAACTCTTTGACAAATATGCATACAAGACCTGCAAACACACATGCAAAGAGGGAAAAAATGGTTAAGGGTTAGAGTATAGGGGTTTGCCTTGGTCAAACCCCACTTTGGTAATCAAACCATATGAAATGAAATGAAATATGAAGAGAATGATAAAAAAACAACATGCAATGTCATAAACTTACCAAACTCTTGATGTGTAAATCTAAAGATATGTAATGAAGTGATCCAATGGATGACTTGATTATGCTTAGAGTGATTGAATGCTTAATGAATTATGAGATTATACGAGATAGGAGATTAAAAATGAGGATAAAAACCCTTATTTATACTTGATTTCCCTAAATTTCCTAAAAATAACACATCACAGGCTGATCTCAAGGGTAAGAGAATAAAATCTCACCAAGAAATTAAAATTATTTTGATTTTTGTGCCCAATGGAACTAAGTCGCCCCAAGTGGTGACTTGGTCCCACCAGGGAAATTTCACTAGGTTTCGGAGATTAAGTGCATTGAATGATGTATAACAGGTATATCCTCAAAAATAAACTTAGGTATGACCAGAAAGTGCATTAAGGGGTCATTTAAACATGAGAAAGGATTGAATTAGTGATGACAAGTCTAGAAAAGCATGAGAGTTTGTTACAACTCTTTACAATACTTTGAAATAAGACTTGGTAAGTGATAAAAAAGAGGTTAAAGTGAATTATAATGAAAGGGTCCTAGAAAAGTGTGAAAGTGGGTTACAACACTTCATAACACTTTTACAAAACATCCTAGAATTCTTAATGATTCTCAAGGATCCAAGACCTAATGTGAATGTGTTGGCCACATTAGAACATTAAATCTAGGAAAAATCAAGCCAAATTCCACTAGGAGGGCCTGAACATGAGAAAAAGTAGAAGGGTTACTTTTTTTGTGTCCACAGTTAGCCCCCACTTTAGTGAGAGGATGAACTTGCTTCAAACTCACACTATAGTAGTTGATCATGCAACCAAGAAGAGTTTGAATGCACTAATGCTCAGTAAGATGAAACAACAATAATCAAGAGGGATGATCAAGCCCCCAAGATCATGATCCCATGGAAAATCAAACATAAATGCAAAGGAACATATATGGAGATGATGAGAAAGGACAAAAGAAAGCTTCAATCATTTTTCCAGCCCGGAACAGATCTAGGATGTTTGCTTGAAACAAGAAATTTTCACTCGCTCTGGGGTAATGGAACTCATGGTGGTTCATCAGGTCAGAAGGCCCAAGTATACTCACTTTGGGGCCACAGAACTTCTGGTTATCCACGGGGTGAGAAATCCTGAAAGGTGGCTATGGGGAAAGTCATGCCTTGGAATGGGCTTCCTGCTCAACCATATCAAAGTTATACCTCCTGATAACTTTAATAAGGTGCCACAAAGGGCAATGTCATTTCGTGCTTCATGAGACAAGCAAATCTTCATATGCTTAGAAATCATGAACAAATGCAATGGCACCACAAGAATGCAAGTTGTGTTATGCAAGGTGGCCATGTAAATGCAAAATGCAACTTGAAAAATATTTTCAAAGGAGTCTTGCTTAGTTCATGTGAGGTTTTTAACTTAGGGAACATTGTATCTAATGTCTCCAAGAGAGGACCAATCAAAGAATAGAAATTTCACAACTTAGGGGATGTAGTGGATCACATCAGTCCACTAAGAGGGATGTAATATGCTAAGAGATATCATGCTTATGAAGGAAATCATACCCAATTTCATCCACAAAGTGACAAACGCATCGTATGAAACTAGAAGGTTGCACTAAGAACCAAGAAAAGGAAAAAAATGCAAATGCATTCCCCCACCTTAAAGGAATTGCTACACACCATTATGTGAGCAATTACTTTAAAGTAGCAAATGAAAAATGCAAATAGAAACAAGACATGAGAGCCAACTTGGAAATCCCCTATGCCAAGTCATACGTTTCTGAGTAAGGCTACATCATGCAAAGGAAAAGGAACAAAAGAAAGAGGGGTTTCCCCCAAAAAGGAACACACCAAACACATAAGGGATCTATGGATTTGGGGTCAGTATGTTTGTTGCTACAATGTTTTTATTAAGGAGCTCAGAATTGTCATCATTCCCCAAATACGCATACAACTAGAAGAATGACACAAAGAGAGCGAAAACAAAATAAAAATAAAATTCATTTTTGGTCAACATGGAAGAGACATTGTGGTCTCAATGCTTTGCATCATCCCCAAAAGGAAAACACTAGAAAAGGAGAAAGAAAAGGAAAATATTTTGGGTCAACATGAAAGAGACATTATGGTCTCAATGCCTTGCGTAATCCCCAAAAGGAAAACACAAAACAAAAGAAAAAAAGAAAGTAAAAGGACTATTTGGGTCAACATGGAAGAGACATAGGGTGTCTCTATGCTTTGCGTCATCCCCAAAAGGAAAACACAAAACAAAAGTGAAAGGTAAAAGCAATGTACAACATGGAGAAGAATGAAGGCACAAATAGAAGAATGTTACAAAGAGAGGAGAACATTAAACGTCACATCATAGGGGAACACGATACGCACATACAAGCTCAAAAGAAAAGAAAAATGTAAAAGGCTAGCAAGGCGAATGCAAGTCATCCATCTAACAAGTCATTCGCTTCCCAATCATGTTTAATGTATTGTGAGGGCAGTTGACTATCCAAAGGGACAATTGCAAGTGTCAAACTAGGGGAAGTGCTAGGTTCTACACTTTTTCTAGGAGATTTATCATTTAAGCTCATGGAAGAGGAAAATAATGTATTCAAATTATTATGCACCTCTTTGTCTATTTTAGAGATCTCATCATCATCATCATCAAGATTAATTACGATGGGAGGATGGATAGTAATTTCCAATGAAGGGTGTATCAGGAGTTGTGGCTATTGTATGGGATCATTTTTTTCATGTCAGGTTCACCAAAATGTAAGCAAATATTTTGGTTATATAAGGGTTCTCTAACTCTTCTAGGTTTTCACCTAAAAGGAGAAAAATGGGCCCAAAATGCTAATGTCTACACTCAAGATTAATGTAAAAGAGATGTAATGTATCTAAATGTAATGTCCTAATATAATAAACTAAAAACAAAATGATTTATTGAGGCTAATCCTAAGAAATGTAAAGTGTTGGAAAACACAGTGATGTATGCAAAAACACCTAAGAATGCAAGTAAATGATGAAATAATTAAATAGAACTGGAGAGGTGTACCTGGAATCTAGAATCTAATGCAGAGAGGCTCTAGAATCCTATAGATTTGACTGGAAATGTTGACTGGGACACTTATGCCAAGCTAGGTGACAGTCTAGTTTCGGGGAAAATTTGTCGGAACAAGAATCTGCCAAATGGGTATTCAGAAATGTAAAACTCAATTTTTAGGCTTTGTAGTGGGGCTAATTCACCACAAGTGGCGACTTAGTCCACCTGGGGATTTCTGGAAATTTGGGGTAGAATTTTGTAACTCTAGTTCTGCACTTGCTTTTCTGACAGGTGTTTGATCCTGAATTTGTAGAAAATGGGATGAAAAGAGTCTCCAAGCTTCAATTAGGGTTATGTTGACTTTGATGGATTTTTTACCACTTTTTGACACCAAACTTTGTGGCAAATCTACATACAAGACCTGCAAACACACATGCAAAGAGGGAAAATGGTTAAGGGTTAGAGTATAGGGGTTTTCCTTGGTCAAACCCCACTTTGGTAATCAAACCCTATGAAATGAAATGAAATATGAATAGAATGATAAACAAACAACATTCAATGTCATAAACTTACCAAACCCTTGATGTGTAAATCTGA
Organism: Sequoia sempervirens; assembly: GCA_007258455.2. Lineage (NCBI taxonomy): Eukaryota > Viridiplantae > Streptophyta > Pinopsida > Cupressales > Cupressaceae > Sequoia > Sequoia sempervirens. Next base: position 156,542 of record VDFB02188333.1, on the reverse strand, counting down.
AGATATGCAATGAAGTGCTCCAATGGATGACTTGATTATGCTTAGAGTGCTTGAATGCTTGAGAGATTGAATGCTTAATGAATTATGAAATTATAGGAGATAGGAGATGAAAAATGAGGATAAAAACCTTTATTTATACTTGATTTTCCTAAATTTCCTAAAAATAACACATCATAGGCCGACCTCAAGGGTAAGAGAATAAAATCCTACCAAGAAATTAAAATTATTTTGATTTTTGTGCCCAGTGAGGCTAAGTCACCCCAAGTGGTGACTTGGTCCCAACAGGGGAATTTCATTGGGTTTAAGAAATTCAAGTGCATTAAATGATGTCTAACGGGAATATCCTCAAAAATACACTTAATTATGACTGAAAAGTGCATTAAGGGGTCATTTAAACATGAGAAAGGGTTGAATTAGTGATGAAAAGTCTAGAAAAGAATGAGAGTTTGTTACAACACTTTTAAATAAGACTTGGTAAGTGATAAAAAGAGGTTATTTAAGTGAATTATAATGAAAGGGTCCTAGAAAAGTGTGAAAGTGGGTTACAACACTTCACAACACTTTTACAAGACATCCTAGAAGTCTTAATGATTCTCAAGGGTCCAAGACCTAATGTGAACTTGTTGGGCACATTACAAGATTAAATCTAGGCAAAATCAAGCCAAAGTCCACTAGGAGGTCCTGAACATGAGAAAAAGTAGAAGGGTTACTTTTTTTGTGTCCACAAACCCTAAACCTTACACCCTCAACCCTCATCCCTATACCTTATACTCTCAACCTTATACCCTAAACCCTATACATTATCCCTCAACCCTATACTTAAACCCTAAACCCTACACTCTCAACTTGTAACCCTATACCTTATACCCTAAACCCTACACCCTAAACCCTATATCCAATCTCCTAAACCCTAATCCATATACCTTATACACTTAACTGTATACCCTCAACTCTCAACCCTATACTTAAACCCTAAACCCTACATTCAACCTTGTACCCTAATCCCTAAACCTTAAACCCAATACCCTCAAACCTATACCCAATATCCTAAACACTGATCTTTATACCCTATACCCTCAACCCTAAACAATATCCCTCAAACCTCAGCCCTATACCTTAAACCCTAAACCCTACACCCTCAACCCTCATCCCTATACCCTCAACCTTATACCATAAACCCTAAATATTATCCCTCAACCCTATACTTAAACCCTAAACCCTACACTCAACCTTATACCATAAACCTAATACCCTCGACTCTATACCCAATATCCTAAACCATAATCCCTATACCCTATACACTTAACCCTATATGCTCAACCTTATACCTTAAACCCTAAACCCTATGCCCTCAACCCTCATCCCTATACCATATATCATAAACCTTATACCCAATATCCTAAACCCTAATCCATATGTACCCTATACCCTCAACCCTATACCTTAAACCTTAAACCCTACACCCTCAAACCTCATAGGAGATAAGAGATTAGAGATTAGAGAGGGAAGGAAAGAAAGAGAGAGAAAGAGAGGGAGGGGAGGAGAGAGAGAGATAGAGATAATGGTGAAGTATAGAGGAGAGAGTGAAAGATGGGGAAGGAGGGATGGGGAGAGAGAGAGAATGGTTAGATAGAGAGGATAGAGTGAAAGAGGGGGAGGTAGGGATGGGGAGAGAGAGAGAGAGAGAGAGAGAGAGAGAGAGATGGGGGAGAGAGAGAGGGAGAGGGAGAGGGAGAGAATGGTGAGATAGATAGGAGAGAGGAAGAGAGAGGGGGGGAGGGAGAGACACACACACACATAGTTATGGGGGGGAGGTAGGTAGAGAGATGGAAAGGGGAGATAAAGATAATTAGAGAGGGAAGGAGAGGTAGAGAGAGAGGAGAGATAAATAGTAGATAGGGAAGGAGAGAGGGAGGTGAGAGAGAGGTGAGATAGAGAATAATAGAGAGAGTGGTAGGGAGTGATGTAGGGGATAGGTAGGTAGAGAGAGATAGGTGAGCTACAGAGAAGTAAAGAGAGAGATGGAGATAGAGGGAAGGAGGGAGGTGGGGAGAGAGAGAGAGAGAGAGAGGAGAGGTAAAGAGGGATAGGTGAGATAAAGAGAGGTAGAGAGAGAATGGTGAGATAAAGAGAGAGAGATAAATAGGGGGAGGGAGGGAGGGCGAGAGATAGAGAGAGTGGTAGAGGGATGGAGAAGAGAGAAAGAGAAAGAGAGATAGATAGAGAGAGAGAGAGAGAGAGTGATGGAGGGAGAGATATATAGAGAGAGTGAGAGGGAATATAAAGATAACTAGAGAGAGAAGGAGAGGTAGAGAGATAGAGATAAGTAAAGAGGGAATGATGGAGGGAGGGAGAGAGTTGAGGTAGATAGGTGTACAGAGAGAGTGTGTGGTAGGTAGTGATGGATGGAGAGGTAGGTAGAGAGATTCATTAGGGAGATAGAGAGTAGAGAGGGAAGGAGAGAGGGAGGGAGAGGTATGTAGAAAGAGTGTGAGGTGAGAGAGAGGTGAGAGAGAGAGAAATAGAGAGAGTGGTAGGGAGTGATAGAGGGAGAGGTAGGTAGAGAGAGGGATAAGGGAGATAAATAAAATTAGAGAGGGAAGAGGAGAGGGAGGCAAGGTAGGGAGGTAGAGAGAGAGAGAGAGAGAGAGAGAGAGAGAGAGAGAGAGAGAGAGAGATAAGATAGAAGAGGGAAGGAGGGTAGAGATAGGAAGCAAGAGAGGGAGGGAGAGAGGTAGAGAGGTGGGAAAAACTTAGAGTGGTAGGGAGTGATGGATGGAGAGGTAGGTGGAGAAGTTGGGAGATAAAGAGTAGAAGGAAGAGAGAGGTGTCACGGAGAGAGAGGGAGGTGAGAGAGGTGATATAGAGAGCAATAGAGTGGTAATGAGTGATAGAAAAGAGGTAGGTAGAGAAAGGGAGAGGAGATACAGAAGTAGAGGGAAGGAGGTAGGTAAGGGGGAGAGAGAGACAGATTGATTGACAGGGAAGGAGAGAGGCTGAGAAGGTAGAAAAAGAGGGAGAGAGAAGGTAGAGAGATGTAGAGAGGGAATGGAGGGAGGGAGATAGAGAGGTAGAGAGGGAAGGAGAGAGGGAGAGGGAGATAAGTGAGATAGAGAGAGAGAGAGAGAGAGAGAGAGAGAGAGAGAGAGAGAGAGAGATAAGGATGGATATGTATAGAGGTAGTACTTCAACTCAAGGGAGAGAGAGTCAAATAAAGGGATGGAGATAGTGAGAGAGAGATCTAGAATATAAGGGATAAAAATGAATGAGATAGAGAGAGAAAAAATGATACAACTTTCTGATTTCTAAAATTTGATCTCCTAATTACTAAAATTTGACTAAGTTTGAAAAATTATATGATCTTCCAAAAACTAGAATTTGCATTATAACTCCTAGAGATTTGAAACCACTCTCAAACATCCTAAAACTATATACATGAAATATAACTTAAAGTATAAGAAAGTAAATGTCCATATGTAAATTTCAACTTATACTTTCACTTCAAGTATAACTTAAATGTTTATTTCATGTATATAGTTTCATTAAAAAATAAGGAGAAGAAAGAGAAAAAATAAATAAATGCAGAACAAAATGTGAGCACATTATAATGTGCTCGTAGTTTGGCTTGCTTTGGGGATTCCCAGGCCTTTGGCTTGGATTTTCTTTTGATTTCCAACCCAAAGGCTTGGACTACTTTTCTAATGCCCAAAAGTGTGCTTTTGTATATTCTATGAAAATTCACATAATCTTGTTTGTGCTCCCCATCAGGTTTGTGTGTGTTTCAAGGTTGAGTAAAAAAGCACCTAGGTAATGTTAATCTCTCTCTTAGCTATCTAACGATGTAATTTTTTTCACATTCTGACTATGTTAAGTCTTTCATCTTTAATTTATTTTTTTGGTGTATTTTTTTTTTGTCAAAAACCAACGTTTGATATTTTTTACTTTATTTTTTAACCGTTCATTGAAATTTCAAATAAATTACATTTTTTATAAACTAGACTCCATTCTACACATATTCAAAAAATATGATTTTCGATTAGTTTTCAAAAAAAATAGGGAGGAGCACAGTCAATTTTTTGTTTTTTAGGATGTGTCCACTTTGAAAATTACTAAAAAATCATATATTCATTAAAAATTATGAAAAAAACAAGAATAAACTACATCTTATTAGCTAATTTCTCACTTAATCCATTTTAAAAATACTAAAAAAAGGTTAACATTTTAGGGGGGCACAACAAACGCTATGTTATGTTCTTTTGAAAAAGCAGGACCAATTTGTGTGGCCCCCCTTTTTGAACCCCTTAATCTCTACCATTTTCAAAAAAAATAGTAGTTGAGAAAGTAGATTCAAAGCACTACAACCCTTATTTTTGTTGCATATTAAAATTTTGAATGTAACTATCCTCAATTTATCATCCAAAGTCAATATTTCCTAATTTCATAAAGAAAGAAAAAAAGTGGCCACTTAAAACCCCTTTTTGGCCCCCCATCTTTGTGCACTTACCCCACATTCTGCCCACAAACCACAAGAGTTCCAATAAGAACTTAGACGAAGTTTTGGAAAACTTTTATGAGTTGGATAACACGAAATACACTAGAAAAAGCTTTAGAATGTTTTTACAATAATCACAAAAGAACGGTTAACTGGATTAGAAAAAATTTAAAAGCATAAAAGAATTTTTGAATAAAGGGGAGTTAAATAAAACCACAACTACATTTTTCTAATGATCTTTAAGTCAGTCATTTGAAAAACATAGCAAAGTGAAAATGATGAAATTTTAAACATCTAAAGATTATTGTACATAAGTAGACACTACCACAATCATGCTAGTGTAGAGGTGAGCACAGAATGCTCAAAAGGGGAAAAAAATGAATAGAGTGAACAAATGGTTTTAGCTAGCATCCTAGTTAGGAAATTAAGGCTTGAGAACAAGCTAAATGCATCCTAAAACATAATAAGAACATGGACACTAAAATGAGGGTGCAATATAGATTTAAAATTGTAAACTAGGCAATTTTTGACTCTACAAGTATAAAGGTCGCTTGGTAGCGAAGGGATATTCCCAATTGAAGGGAAATGACTTTAGTAAGATTTTCTCACCTATCACTAAGTTAACTTCTAATAGATTCATTTTATCTCTTGTTAATGATTTTGTTCTTGAAATAAAATAAATGGATTGAATACAACATTCCTACATGGGGATCTTGAAAAAATCATCATAACCAAAAAAAAAGCAAAAGGAAGGACATGGTTTGTAGTAGAATTTTTTTTCGTGGCCTAAAACAACCACAAAGGATGTGGTACTAAAATTATGATAATTTTATCTTGGTACTTGGATTTTAACAAAGAAAGTTTTATCATTGTGTATATTTAAATAGATTGATGACCGTGTTGTTATCATGGTACCACATGTTGTTGATAAATTGCTCATTAGAAACAAGAAGGAAATTGTCAAATACATCAAATCTCAATTTTCAACTCACTTTGATATGATGGATCCTAGTAATGCATTCTTTATCTATAATGTGGAAATTAAAAAGTTTCATGTAAACAAGGGACTCTAATTGAAATAGAGAAAACATATTAAGATCATATTGCACAAGTTTGAGTGCAAAATGTAAACTTGTTAATGTTCCTATTCTCATTCATTTGAATTTATTTGTACAAGAATGTCTAAAGACACAAAACAATATTGAGGGACTGTGTCATGTTCCTTATGTAGGTTTCGTTGGAATTCTACCATATGTTATGGTCTATAATAGACCAAACATTGTCTATTTCAAACCTAGGAAAAAACACTAGCTACTATAAAGGGAGACTACATATATTTGTGTGGCACTTCAAATTATATGTTACCATGGAAAACCTAAGAACAAACTAGTAGATATACAAAATTTTATTGAATTTGACTAGGCTATAGATAGTTATTACAAAGTATCTAAGTGCTTATGTGAAAAAATCAACCAAATGAGCAAGAGATAATGAATTGTTGCACTCTCAACTACAAAAGTTATGTACATGTAACTGCTTATGCACTCAAGGTAATTTTATGGTTACAAATATTTGTTTAAGTATTTATTTCTTACATAAATCTATAAGGATATGTTGTGATAATTAAAGTACAATTTTTTTTTGGAAAACTACCCTACTTATTATCATCAAACAAATATTATTGTTGTACAACATCATTTTGGTAAAGACACAGTTTGAAGAGAAAAGTGTGGTCTTAGAGACTTGACTAATCCCTAAGATAATGTTGTTGATTCAAAAAAAAATCTTATGCCAAAAATTCATAATGCAAGAAATCAATGAGAATACTTGCTCTAAGCAGCTATTTTTTGTATGCATCACTCCCTATGAAAATTATTCAATGTATAAGATTCATTAGATATATGTTGTGTACTTTGCATTTTTCTTGCAACTATAAAAATGGTCCATTATAGTGGTTGTTTTGGCCTTTTGGTCTAAAAGGATTTAAAATTCTCTTTACATATATTTTTTTTTTGTATATTTTCTCTTGTCAATGAAAAAAATTGTTAGCATTACTTCTCTTTACACATATTTGTTAAGAAAATCGGCTTCAAATATCTCAACAAGGTAAATAGTGTATGATTAGCACATGATATTTAAAGATGTCTATGCCAATGTTGGAGACATTCATTAATTAAATACATTGAATTCTTTCTAAATGAGATCAAATTAGCATATTTGGTCTTTCTAATATGGATTGTGATGGATAATTGGTTTTAATATTTTCCAAGGGAAAGTACACTTTCTTTGGGTTATCTATGTTAATTAAATAAAGGTTATTAATAAATACAGAGTTAATCTAAATAACAGAGTTGGGTAATCATCATAATAATAAATGCTAATTTATGAAATTAAATGTCAATGACAAATGTACTTAGCTTTTGAACCGATGGACTTTGAATATTAATTACTTGTAGAATTGATTTGCCTCAATATTAAAATATGATGACCTTGAAGTGTTGACCATCCTTGCGTTATACATAGATCTGCAAGTCAATCCTACCTCTAGATCAATTTCACACAACACAAATATGTCATTTAACCCACAAATCTAATTTGTTGAAATGTACACTTCTACAACTTGACTCACTCCAATTTTTATTGTCTACTTTTGTGTAAGGATGGGAAATACATAAAAATATTTTGGAGAGGTTGTTGAATTGCAAGGGTTAACATTCTCCTCAAGTGACCTTTACAACCTTTGCAAATGTGAGCAAGCAACAAGCAAGTGTGCAAGTGAACTAGGATGTGAATTATGATGCAAGTATTTTTTTTAGTATAACAATTCTAACTGCTCCTATTCAATGGGCCTTTAATGCTCTAAATTTTCATATTACTCATATGATCAAATGATTCCTTGAATATTGTATGTGTTTAAATTCTCTAATAAATGTCATTAAATACTAAGACATAATAAATCACCACATAAACATGTGCCTAGTTAGCTCCACGTGACTATGAGGAAAGAGTAGGTGCCAAATTTTGAATTTTAAGTTAGATCTATGATATATGAAATTACTTTTGTACATCATGAAAATGGTCCAAGACAGGGGAATTTAAAGTTAAGGACCAATGTGTAGGGATAAAGGCCGATATTAATGCAAATGTGTGAGGATTGAAGCAAATAAAGCAAAGATAAACCCAAATACTTGGAAATGTGTGAAAATAGACATAAATGAGGATGAAATATAATTGATAAAGAAAACAAACTTAATACAAAAGTATGCCACACATTAATATATAATTATATTAAAACATCCTCTCAAAATAAACCAAAAATTATATAGAAATTCATTTAGATATTACAATATTATAACTAAAAATTATATAAGAATTGACTTGGGTATTATAATATTATAATTACATTGTCAAAGTTACTTGTTAGAGTGAAATAAAGTTCCATGCAATAGAGGGTAATTGTAATTGATAGAAGATGTTTTGTGAAAAATTCCCAATTAGTAGTTTAGGTTCTTAAAATGATTACATATTCATACGATTATTGTTATTATTAAGTACTATTATTGAAAATAGAAGTGATCTTCAAGTAGCTAGGATAACTTATTTAAGTGTGTGTACATGGGAAAGATTACAAAAATATAAAAACACAGAGTGTCAAAAGTGTATCAGAAGGGAGTCAAGTCTTATTGGTTGATCATGTACAACCTTGAGAGTAAGGGATAAAAGATTAAATTTTGAACAAGAGTGAAAATATTGAACCCCAAAGACTACAAATTTAAACAATAAAATCACAATGAAGTGCAAAGTTTTCTTGTGTGTGCAAAGGGATCTCATACTCCAATTTTATTCTGTAAATAACAATCACCTATAATACCATGGGCTAAATGTTCAATGTGTTTCTAATTGTGATCAAGTACATCTTAAATGAAAGAATAATTGTATAAGAAGCATAGCATTCCATGTACACCACAAAAAATAAATATAGAAGAAATAGATGGAAAATTTTAAAAAAAGAAAAGTGAAAAAGGATATGTATCTATGATGTGGGAAAAGGGATCCAAGGTCCAAATCACACCTTCTTGACATTACATTAGAGAGGAACCAAAATTGATCACACAAGACTACTTGGCTACTATCCTCAATGGAAGAGATAGAATGGTTGAACAGGGTTTTGGTCCCTTTTTTGTGGTTGTGGGGTTGGATTTGATTTAAAAGTGATGTGTTTTGTGTAATAGTGAACTAGGCTAATGATGCAACAATAGAAAATTGATAAAAATTAAAAAAAAATGCAAAACTAAAATACAAAAGTAGATGACGGAGAAGTAGAATGTAGAGATAGAAGAAGTTGGCATTCAAATTTGGACTGAAACAAATTGTTCAAGGGCATGGGAACCCTAGACTAGGAAGTGCTAATTTTCAACATCTTTGAACAGGTCTCAACAAGTTAGAGTTTGTAGGTTCTTCCTCCCCAATTTTAGCTTCATAACTTTGTTTATTGATAAATAATTCTACTTGCCCTAAATTGATGAAATAGGAAGCTTGAATGCTTGATCTTGCAATTATGTCTTGAATATTCTCCTAAAGATGCTTAAAATCTACCACTTGCACACAAGAGAGAGAGAGAAGAAAGGGTTGTGTCATAGAGGGGCTTGCCTAAGTCAAACCTTATTTTGGTGTTTCCACCTCCACAATGGCTATGGTGATGTAAAGAGTGTTTACCCTCAATCGAGCAAAGGCAAATGGATAAAAACAAGTGACAAATTGGCAATTGTTTCAACTTACCACTTTGGATCTAATCTCCTTGATGGACTAAAGTTAGGGCATGTCTCATCTAAGGAAGATAAGCTTGTTCATGGATAATCCTAAAAGCGTTAGTAAACACAAAACTAATTATCACAAAAAATGAGCAATCTCACTCATAAACTTTATGTTTTTTTGTAATGTCATAAAACTGCACCCCGTGGAAATTTCACATTTGCGCATTTCACCCCCACATTTATGGCACCTAGCCGCATTTATGACAAGAACCTTATGTGTCAAAATTTCATGATTTCAACTTCATAAGGACCAACAATGAAGTGACAGCAATCCACCACCTTTTTTCTTGTGAAATGATGAGTTGGACGCCTACGCAACATGTGGATGTCCCCGTACTTCACGAATTCAAACAAGGAATATTGAAACTCTTGAATCGTGACACATGTCTCTATGGTAGGATTCTGAGTGCAATGGCTCATCCTACCCATGCAGTTGAACAAAACCTCTCTTCACTTTGATTTGAAACATTCTCTCACTCTAACTTTTTCTTCTTTCTCTTCTGTATTGAAGTTTCTCCAACAACCTAAGCTCTCTTGCAAGCGCTTAGCATTGTGTCTATCAAGCCAAGAGGGGGCCATAGAATGTTGGTAGTGCTCACTTTCTTCTTGTCAATTCGATGAAATATTATCTATTGTGTCTCTATTTCGTGATATGGGTTCTCCTCCATAGTGGGGTTTTCATTGATCACTTTGGTGTCTATCTCGTGGTACGGATTCTCCTTTGTAGTGGGGTTTGATTTTACCACTCTTGTGTCTATTTTATTTTGTGTCTGTTTCTCTCTATCTATTTGGTAGTTTGTGGAGGTGGGAACACCAAAATAGGGGTTTGACTGCGGAAATCCCCAAAATTACCCCAACATTTTCCCTCATTCACCTTGTGTGTAGGTTGATAACATGGAGCTTTATGGGAGGCTTTGAATCACAAGACCTATTTTAAGTTAGTCTCTTGCCTTCTGATGCAGGGGCATCCTTTGATGCACCATTATTGCACTTTGTTGTCATGTTGCTAAACTTTGAGTTTTGGTTGGTTTTGGGTTAATAAGGTCATGTAAGACCATTTGGGGTCATTTAAGTCCATTTTATGATGTTTTGGTGCAATATTGTCAAAATTTATAAATGTTGTAAAATGTTGTCATTATTATCAAATAACTTGTAAAAGTTGCCATTTTGGTTAACCAAGGAGTTAGTGGTTGGTTTTTTAGTTTGGAATGGATGTAACATGATAAATATGCAATGTAACCTCAAGCACAAAGGTTGGAGAAGGTTGGAGAACGTTTTGGAATGAAAATACTTCAATTTTGCATGTTTTCCTTTGCATTTTCTATGTGTAACAGAATGTATTCTCCATTGTATAGCCTTGTAATATATAGTGCAGCCATTCAAGTTATTGGAAAATTTGGATAATTTTATTAGCTTTCTAATGCTTTTGGTTTGACTTATTTTCATTATGTTTTGTGAAAGTTATGATAAAATTAGTGATTGTCATGTATAGATTTTTACTGTGAAATAGCAAGAAACTTGTTTGGTATGGTTTTGTATGACTTGGTACAGTAAAGGGAAGGAATTGAGATGATAAATCTATGAAATATAGAAGAAGAAAAAATTGTTTGGATTCATTTCATTAAGTTTTGCAAAAGTTATAGCCATTTTTGTATTGACAGGTCCAAACCCTGCCTAGGGTTTCCAGAAACACTAAAAAATTCATATCTTTGATTTCCACCATCAAAAAGTCATGAAAATTGGTAGAAAGTTTTGTTTTAAGGATATCTAGAAACACTTTTGGGATCAATACTATAAAATTTTGCATGTGTGAGGAATCAATGACAGTGTGCTCTCATTTGCTTGAAAATGGTCAAGAAACCCTATGTTGCTTGGTGATTGAACAAATCTTTGCATAGTTCGATCATGGTTGAGGGTACAATCAGGGAGACCTGTTATGAAAGGGTTGAAGTGTCCAATAACTCTTACATGATGATGTTCTCCTTGTTGAATGCCTATTAGGCCATGTTGGCAATGTTCCAAAGTTGAACTAGGATGCATCAAAGTCATTGTTGCTAATGAATCATTGTTTCAGTTGTGCCAAGTTGGTTTAGTTGAGTATTTCTCTACATCACCTTCCTTTTCATTTATCAATATTTTCTACTTTCTATCAAATTAATAGCTTAAACAGACCTTGGATTTGGAATAGTTAGTAGATCCTTTGAATTTTTGTCTGAGGGTTTAGTGCTTTGTCAGTGCAAGACACCAATGCATCTTTGGGACTTCAACGTGCCACACTAACGTCCTGCTCTTACGTTGTCTTCCTTTGGCCAAGAGATTCTCCCTCTTTCTTATAAATCTCAGTGATCTTCTCTTTCAGTCCCTGAAGTTGTTTGTCTATAATCACTCCTAAAACTCTTATTTTCATTCATTTTGCTCTCTCTTTCATCTTGCTCTTCTCGATTGATCTTATCAGGTAGTTTAGGGTAGTTCACTCCCCTAAGACTCTTTGGTGTCTTAGATATTTAGCAATAGAAAATCCCCCTTCTCAACATTTTAGGTGAACCCGACATGAACAATTTCGAACCTTTTTCTATAATGTTTTAATGTTCATGATAATGTTTTTTCTAAGGAATATTTTAATATGTTAGAAGATGCCCTAGATGATTTCTTAGAGGTATCTTCTCCTATTTTTATCTCTCGCAAAAAAACGTCTTAATTAAAATTGTCTACTTCCTCTTTGCAAGTCGAGGAGTTCGTGAATGTGGTGATTTTTTTTGTGGCCCCTCAAAGGTCTAAGAGACTCTTCATTTACTTGAACTCTAGCTAGCCCTTCTCCTAAGAGGATTCATTCTATTCAAGGGGTTCCAGTCTCTAATGATTCGTTGACCTTTACACGAGATTCTTAAAATCTATAGATTCTTATAATGTTGTAGGACATACGTGTAATACTAGAAGGAATCAGCAAATTTAAATCAATCTTCTTCTCAACCTACTTCTATTCCAACTTCTTTACCACCTTCCCAACCAAGTCTTCCTTCAGCACCTAAAACTACGACTAAAGCACCTAGTGATTACAATCTTGTTGAGCAACTTTGTGTTACTCTAGCTAAGATCTCATTATGGTACTTGCTTCAGTTTGCATCGGTTTATCAAGGTATTCTTTAGGAAGCCTTGTAAAAGATCATCTTTCCTTCTTCTACTTCACTAATGGATGTTAATGTGTTGATGGTTCATATCCATGCAGATTCATCGAATATCATGTTCTATCCATAGGAATTCTCATCCTCGAAAGTATAGAAGCAAGCAGACCCTTTGATGATTATAGTTAACATTAATAATATCAAAATTATATGTGCCCTCATTGACACTGGTTTGGCTCTCAATGTATGTGGCATAGAATTATTACCTAAGATTAAAATTGATTCATCTTCTTTGGTTGATTCTTCTTTCTATATTCATGGATTTGATAATTTTGGTCATCAAGCCCTAAGCACGATAATCTTACCTTTAAGGTTGGGACCTATTACCGTACCCACCTTGGTTTATGTAATACCTAGTCCTTTACCTTACAATATTCTTTTGGGAAGACCTTGGATTCATGCTTTGGGGATTGTAACCTTTATCTTACATCATTGCATAAAGTTTGTTACTAATAATGAAGTGATTACAATTAGGGCTAACCTTGAGGTTGTGCACCTTTGTGAGTTGGAAATTTTTGTTCGGGCCTCAATTGTTTCCACTCTTAAGAATTATATTCTTACATTTCCTTCTGATGTGTTGGAATGCTTTTCAGTGGTACTTTCCTTAAAGGCTACCCCTAAAGTAGACATCCCTAAAGAAGATGAACCTGAAGTAAGCAATCCTAAGTCTTCCCCTTCCATTTCTTCTTCTAAATTGAATGCATGTCTTTGTGATGATTGGGGGTCCTTGGATTTCTTTGATTTCTTTATTGGAGAATGCAAATTTGACCCCATCCACCTCGACCTTTCGATGGTCTCATACACCTCTATTAAGAAAGTTGATTATCCTCCCATCAAGAAAAGCAATCAAAGTCTTGTCGAGAAAAATAATCGTGCCCCTATTGAGGAAGATACTCATGCTTCTACTGAGAAAATTATTATTTGTAATTCTAACAAGAAGGATGATTGTGATCGTTGATACCCATTGGTGTAATGACACTCTCTATGTGGATCCACCTTCTCAGGATTTACAAACATGATATGACCCTGGTTATAAAATAGTCTCCAAATATGGTTATAACTATAAAGGTTGTGGGCATATTAAACAAGGAATCCAAGTCCCTATCCAAGTTAGGCCTCGTAAGTGTAACCTGGGGCTTGGTTGCTCTCTTGAACAATCTAGGCAAAAACCATGGTGGAGTGTCAACATGATTTTTGTCAAACATCTTGATCTAGTTCATCCTAAGCTAATTAAGAGTAGAGTAGACTCTAATGAAGTCCCTTTGGATTTTTTCTCCTTGGAGGAGTCACTAGAGGAATTCTTATGTGTCTACTTCTATTTTCTCCTTATCACCATAAATTAAAATTCTTGTATTGCTTGAATAAACATACTTTGGAGAATTTATTTTGAGTATGGATGAAGAGGCTCCTATTGACATTTTATGCCACCCTTGGATGCCCATCAATAATATCTAATTAGAGAGATCCTATGTGTGCATCATGTTGAAATCTATGTTTATTTTGATGTTTTAGAGTTTTTGAGGTTTTGAAATTCCTCAATTGTGTCCAATTAGGGTTTTGAACTTGCAAGATCGGTGATCTTGTACATGTCCTCTAGTGTGATGCTCATCTCGCCCATCAAGAGGTGGAAAGTAGAGGTGGTCAAGTCCCATCACTCCATCAATGCCATGAGCATGCAGTCATGATAAATCATCTCGGGCATAGTATAGGCCCACCACAAGCCTACCCGTCAAAGATGTCCCTCCTCATCAGGGGACATGCGTGTCGACTAATCACGAAGCATCCTCAACATGCATATGTCTCCATGCTCCCACATCTCTAGGTAATCCTACAAATGGTAAAACAATTCAAGTTAGATTCATCTGCATCAAAAAAAATTATTTTCTACATCGAAACTTTTCTAAGTACAACCTCTAGGACGCAGGCGCACCACATAGACGTCTACATGCTACGTTGTTTTCCAAGGTCTGCCATTGGAGTTTCCTAGACAATAGCACATCTGGTGGATGCCAACATGGTCGAAGGCCACCAGCGCACTAGTGAGATGTCAATGCGCCCATTGGATGCCTTTGCACAATTGGGACACTTGCACTATGAAAATTGAAAGACTACTAAAAAATGCTATAAAATGCACAAAGGAGGGTCATTTCGACTCACTTGATCAGCCTCACCTCCTTGTGCTACTGCAAGACGAAATTGTTCAATCTTAGGCTCCTCAAACTCTCATCTATGAGGCATTTTGTTGACTTTTCTCTCACAAAAACGCTCATGGTGAATAGTGAAAATGACCCTTCTTGAGGCCCACCCGGGTATATATAAGCCTCCAAGGCCCATTTTTCTCAAATGGTCGTGGTCTTGTTATTTTTCTTGCTTTTACCCAACATAGCTAGGGACAAAAACAAGAGGGGGCATATACTCACCTTTTCATCATATTTTTCTTCTGAACCACTGGATTTTTCTTGAGCATTCTTCTCGCCTTGGTAGCTTCTTTTGATTTTCAAGTTGACCTAAATTTTAGTTTTGCATAATGAAACTTCACATAAGATATTCTAGTTTCTTGTTGAGATCAATCATTGGGGGCATCATTGGTACTTTCCTAGTCAACCTCTATCTTCCACCTCGTTTCTTATGAAACAATGAATTGGAGACCTATGTGGCGCATAGATGTCTATGCATGAGCTAGCGTCCCCACACTTTCGTGAGTTCAAAAGGGGAATCATAATTCTTGACTCATGACACGTGTCTCTATGGCGGGATTCTGAGAGTAATGGCTCTTCTGGCCCATGCAGTTGAACAAAACCTTTCTCTTCACTCTCATTTGTAACATTCTCTCACTCTAACTTGTTAGTCTTGCTCTTCTCTTCTCCATCTCATTCTTATGGTGAAGATCTATCAGATTGAAGTCTCTCCAACAACCTAAGCTCTCTTGCAAGTTCTTAGCATTGTTCCTATCAAGCCAAGAGGGGGCCGTGGATTGTTGGTAATGCTCTCTCACTTCTTGTCAATTCAATAACATATTATAGATATTGTGGCTCTATTTCATGATATGAGTTCTCCTTTATAGCGGGATTTGCTTTGATCACTTTGGTGTCTATCTCACAGTACGAGTTCTCCTCTGTAGTGGAGTTTTCTTTTACCACTCTTGTGTCTATTTTTCTTTGTGTCTATTTCTCTCTATCTATCTAGTGGTGTGTGGAGGTGGGAACACCAAAACAGGGGTTTGACTGTGACAAGCCCCAAAACCACCCCAACATTTTTCCTCATTCGCCTTGTGTGTAGGTTGATCGTGTGGAGCTTTGTGGGAGGATTCAAAGTGTGGGACCTATTGTAAGTTAGTCTCTTGCCTTCCTTGTCATTTATCAGTATTTCCTACTTTCTATCAAATTAATAGCTTAAACAGACCTCAAATCTGGAATAGTTAGTAGGTCATTTGAAGTTATGTCTAAGGGTTTAGTGCTTTGTCAATGCAGGACATCAATGTGTCTCTAAGACTTTAGCGCATTGCACTGACATCCCACTCTCATGCTACCGTCCTTTGGTCGAGAGCTTCTCCCTCTGTATCAAAAATCTCAGTGATTTTCTCTTTTAATCCCCAAAGTTGTTTGCTTGTAATCACTCCTAGAACTCTTATTTTCATACATTTTTCAATCTCTTTCATCTTGATCTTCTCAACCGATCTTATTAGGTAATCTGAGGTATTTTAGGGTAGTTCGCTCCCCTAAGACTCTTTGGTGTCTTAGAGATTTAGGAGCAGTGAATCCCCCTTCTCTATAATTGTAACATGAAGCTTGACTAAAATAATGATGTAATAATGTTGCTTATTCTACTCTTGACTATTTTTAGGATGCTCAATAGCTTAAGTTTTCACTTTTTATGTAAATGGTGAAAAAGATGTATTTATATGTATTTATTAATTTCTCGTAAAATTAATTATAAAAAGCTAAAAAATAAATTTAAATTTATAAATATAAAAATATTGATAATTAAATATTTAAATTTGGGCCAAAATAAGCTAGTCAAGGGTGTGGGCACCCTAGACCAAACCTATTTTAAAAATTTAAATGTTTTTAAAAAATAATTAATTTAAATTTTCAATTCTATTTTAATTTTTTGAAAATGACATTAAAATGAGCAAATTATAAGCATAAATAGGTCCAAGCATGTAGGGGAGAGCTAAACCTAGTGTGAAATTGTCGAGGATGACAATTTATGACACTACATTATCTTTTGTATAGTTGGTACAATTGAGTCTTTAGAGTGTGAAGTCTACAATGACTTTTGGATTAAATAAGCAAATAGTTTATCAACAGTTTCTTTCTAAGATCTCTTTAAAGAAAGTCATCAAAATAAATAATAAAAAAATAGTAATACAAAAAGTTAAAATGATTGGATTAGTTGTCCCTTAAGTTGTCTTTGGCCACATAAACATTAAAAACCTTTTGTTCCATAGCTAAAGGAACACTTGTCTGATAAATGCATAATCTACTAGAATGACAACCCTTAAACCTTATTATTTACATAAAATCTATGTCACAAGGTTTGTGTTCATGTTCAAATTTCACAAAGATAAAATTTGGATTAAATTTGACAGAGATAAAATTCAAAAAAAAAAAAAAATCAACTACTATATATTTGTAAACTTTTAAAATATATTAGTTGGCATAAATTTTCCACTGTCTAAATTGTATTTTTACAAGGATGCTTTTGGAAGAAACTGTGTGTTTTTTTAATCAATGTTTCAGATTGCACTCAACAATCCATCATATGAAAGAGGAAGAGTAAAGAGAAGGATTTCAAACATGGTCATAAATGGAGGAGCGGGTGGGGAATGAACTGGAAAATAAGGTACAAGTGTGAGGAGGATGGGTAAAGAGAGAAGGAAGTAATTGCATAGAAGAAAAATTGGTAAAAAATAAAAACTAGAGAATAAAATATTAAAAGCAAAATCTATGGTTTAAGTTATAACTAGTACAATCAAAGAATAAGCACCAAAGAATTCACTAGGATATAAACAATATATGAGTTAATGGATAAAAGAAACTATTGTATTAAAATATATATAGGAGTGGATATATATATTAATATGTAAGTATAAATAAATGAAAGACTAGACAAAGGAAAACAAGTATCAACTTATAAAATGATTTTAAAAACACACGGTTTCTTCCAAAAACAATTTTGTGGATAAAATATATTAAATTAAAATTATACAAAATTTAATTATAATTATTAAAAATTAAATAACATCATGTTGAATTCTTGTTTTTTGTATATTACATTGTCCTTCGCATTGCTAAATTATTATAATATAATTTTAAGATAACCCTATAATAAAATTATAAAGCACTCATGGGTAGTAAGGAGGGCACCACCCCACAAAGGATGTGTGGGTGTGGCTGACACATCAGCTGGTGACGTGGGCTAAAGGGTGAGTTGGTGATCGCTTAATTGGACGACGAAGATGTTCTGGAGCCTTCTACGGACAGGTGATATCATTTTCTACCATCACTTAAAATGTCTTTTCAAGTCTTATCACCGGCTTTTCCTCATACCTTGTTTGGCTCACTACCCGAGATACTCATTTAAGGTTATGGGTCGGGTTTTCTAAGCACTCGATACTGGTGCATTGACATCTTTCACTTAGCTAAATCGTGACATTTATCTGTGTTTGGTATGGGAAGATTCATTATGCTGGTTTTGGCCAAGAAACTAAAGATTGGCGATATGGATACTCCCATCCAACTGAGGAGCTCAAAGAGGCAAATGGCATTCCTTGGCCTAGTAACCTCTCTCTGATTGAGCCAAATTATTTGACATTCGGATTATCTCACATTTGCAGTGGTTAAGTGTGTGGTTGGCAAGGGTTTCATGGCGGAGGCATAAGGGTATCATTTGGATTCCAATATTTCCTCCTGTGTTCTGGCTAGTTTATTGGATGTGGGGGTTTCAAAGGTCGGCGCTAAGGTGATCATGAAACGGCTCTTCTGATTGGACCTATTGGTGGGTTTAGAGAAAACGTTGGCTACAGCTTCAATAGGCAAAGGAATTCCTCACCCTCATGACCTTGCGCTCCTAGAGGACCCGGATGCCCTGGTAAAGTACTATCATTTCCTTCTCAACTTAAACGACATGGCTTTGGTGGAGCATTTTTGGTTGGCTTCTGTAGGGGCCAAATTTTTGAAGAAGTTTCATTTGGTTGCAGCTTCAGACTATGCCTAGAAATATGAATTCCGGGTGTTTGCACAAAAGAATGTTTGGTAACTGTGGGGGTCGGGCCTTTATCTGGTGGTGGTTATGGTGTCAATTAAATGTTTGGGTTTGTGTCTTAGTCTGTATGTAAGCTTCCTTATTACAGTTTAATGGTTTAATGGGTTGGGGTAGTCTTTGTTTGGGTGGTTGGATGGTTCTGACCCAGTGTGGTCTTTTTGGACATTTGGTTAAGTGGATGTTGCAATGGTGGTCTCTGCAGCCCATAGTCTGGGGCCTGAATTTTGTAAAATCTTTTTCGATATCAATATAAATCTTATGTTACCTATCAAAAAAATATATAAAGCACTCATGTACCTACAAGCCACAAGGATGTTTTATTTAATTTATAGCTTCAAGATAAAATTATAAGAAAAATATAAGGCACTAATACATATGAGCCTACAGCAATATTTATTTAATTTATAAATGTATTGGGTTTGGATCCATTCAAAAAGAATTTGTGGTGGTCACAAAAGCATGTTCTAAAACAATCTACACATGAAATTTGATATTTATTTAGGAACGAGTGTCACATAGTGGCGAGTACTTTCCTATCTAATATTGTAGTAAATGTATTTGTTGGTTAGTCAATAAATTATTTGTGAAATATCAATTAGGGGCAAGTCAAATAATAGATTCTTGCAAGTCGTATGTATTGTAGCCACACAGTAGCAAGTACCTATTTTTGTACTATTGTAATACAAGTATTTGTTGTGTATTTGATGCATGAGTCATGACAACGGTTTAAAGATTGGCTACATAATAGTTTGAGATCAAATTATTGAAATTTGAATGTATCATGATTTTACTAGGTTTAAGAATATTATAATTGTTAAGGTTGACTTTGACCTTGAGCTTGATTCATATTAAACGTAACTATGATTGGCATAGTTGAAGTTGAGTTTGTTAATGAGAATAAATATTGTAAAATATTGATGAGTAAATGATTTTTTTCAAGAACTCCTAATTTGATTGATTGATTATAAAAAATAAAAACATGATCACAAGATGTAAATATAAATTTTAAATTTTAAAATTAAAAATTAAATAATAAATATAATAGATTTGTTTCACTTTTTAATTTTTGTATTAATAATATTATTATAAATAAAAAATTATACTAATTTATCATTGTATATTTTAGATATATAAAGTAATATTTTCTAAATATATTATAAAACATTTAATAAAGGATTTTTTTAGTTTTTAGTAATTATCATTAAAATAACTTTAATATAAAAAATTTAAAGTTTCAATTAAGTATATAAGTTTAGCTCAAATAAAGAAATGTAATTTTTGTATTAATAATATTATTAAAAATATAAATAAGTCCTAAAAATATATTCTATAAAGTTAAAATAATATTCATAATATATTAAAAAATCAAAATACAAATTAAAAATTAAACATATTAATATTAATTATTAAATTTATGTAAATGTTAATATATTGCTTTTATATTTGTATATTTCAGATTTATAAAATAATATTATTTAAATATATTATTAGACATTTCCTTAAGAATATTTCTTAAAAATAATTTTATTTTAATATTAAAAAATAATAAATTTTAATTATATACTTTAAGCATTGAACATGACTTATTTTTACTAAATACAAATAATAATAAAATATAACACTTATAATAATCAATGCTTATGTTGTAGGATATTGTATGTGTAGGATGCCCCATGTCTATTGTAGGATATTGTATGTCTATATTGTAAAATATTGCATGTCTATATTCTAGTTTAATGAGAGGAAATAGAAGCTACATATTATATATAAAAATATATTTTGTAAATGTTAATATATTAATAAAAAGGTTACATAATCATTTAAAATACATTAATACTAATTATTAAAATTATGTAAAATGGTAATTACATACATTTATGACATTTTAGGATATGCATACCTATATTCTAACTTAGTGGAACAAAACCATAATTATATGCATTTATTAATGTTGGATAAAATATAATAAAACCTTATATTTGTAATATTTAATATATTATAAAAAAAATAAAACATAAACAACAAGGCTCATAATAATAAGATATAAATTTAAATTTTAAAATTTCAAGATATAATATTATTATAAATATAATAAGTTACTAAATATAAATATAATATGTTGACTCATAATGATTACAAGATATGACATATTACTATTACTTATTAAAATTATGTAATTTTTTTTTATACGGTAAGCAGCATTTACAAGGTGTTGTACCCTTTACACAGAGAGCCACAAGGGCCAATAAAGTTCAAAACCAAAAAACATCAAAAAACAAAGCTAAAAAACTAACACCTCGGATTGACAGCAGATTGACAAAAAATAGACTAACAACAGACTAACTGGTATTTTCCTAGTTCTTCAACAAGAGATTAACAACATCATCCCCAACCCATTCATGGCCATCATTAGCATTCTTCTTGTCCATTTCATCCTTTATAATCGCCGACAGGGTGCTGGTAACACAATGAACCAACTTGACCGTGAAACGAGTCAAGCCACAGGATTTTTTGTCCATCTTCTCCATCCTTTCCAGCAACACACAAAGCTCCTCCCCATAATCCACAGTCCTCACAGTATCAACATGCTCCACGTCCAATGGGTCTGAGGACTGGGAAGTCAAGTTCTACACTTTGTTGGTATCAGAAATAGAGCGAGGCCCACGAACATACTCCTCATCCCCAAACTCCTCGTCTTTACTCTCTTTGTTGTTAGACCGCTCCTCTTCCAAATCCAAGTCATTCACCTACACTTTCTTGTTGTTTTTGGCCAATCTACCAGATCTCCTAATGATGGTATCACCACCAGACACCACCATAGTTGTGACCATCGTATCCCCCTTAGAATCCTTTCCCACCACATTTTTACCTTTGTTGTCCCTGGTCGGAGGCTCCATTAAACCCTTCACTTCCTCCTTACCTTTCTTCTTTGGGGTGGGTTTGCAAACGGTCTTGGCAGGGGTCGACTTGAGCTCACAGAGACTAGCCGCAGCACTAGTATGGGCAACACCCACATTTCCCTTAAGCTTTTTGGTAGTGGGTTTAGGCACAAAGACCGAATGGCATTTTCTGATGGGGCCTTTAGACTCGGCTGCGGAAATGTTGGTCATGGTGGGAGTCTCAATTTCCTCAATGCAAACGGCAGAGATGGGTTTGGATGGGCATAACGCGAGATGGAAGTGGTAGAGCCTCAAAATGAGGCCTTGGTGAAGCGGCAGGGGAGGAATATCATCAAGATTTTGGACAGCAACCTCAATGTATTTTTCAATAGAACTCTCTAAATCCATCAGAAGGAAGAAAGGAAAGCTTAACAGCATCTTATGCATGAGGTGATTTAAAAGAGGGAAATGGTAGAAGTTAAAGGTTTTGTATCTACCTTCCAAAGTGACATACTTCATAAGGGCAAGGCAGACATGGTTCCAAGGCTGCAGAAGAGCCTCTCTCTCAAACCCCGACTGGTTACAAACTAGATTTTCGTTCCCCACAAAGAACACATTCATACTTTCATTGTCCTGGGCTTTCATGTGCTTCGGATGCTTCATACCAGAACACAGAAGTCCCATCGCTTGTGCTATCACATCCTCATTGACCTCGAAGGAGATACTTCCCAGAGACACGAGACAATCTTTCTAGAAGTTAACAAACTACGTAGACAAACTAGGGTCGTGGCCCACCAAACTCTCCATTAGGGGCGCCAGACCACCCTCAACACAAATGTGCCACACCAAAGAATCTTTGAGGAATTCTCCATAGTTTTTGGGCTTTGTTCGCACCCTATCACCACCCATAATGTCACTCTGCACACTGAATAACCAAAAAACCAGAGAAAACAAAAGGTTAGGAAAAACGGTAAGGTGAAATTTCACCCGCATTTTTAGGATTTTAACCCAAAGGAAGCAATCTTGGGTAATCAAAGCTATGTACAGGTCGTACATTTGAGGAAATAATTTCCTGCAAGCAATCTTTGTGAATTCGTAGATGAGGATCTTCAAACACATGTGGCTAGGTAAGCAAGACATGAAAGGAATGGAAGGTTTTCCTTCCATATTGTTATTGCACAAAGACAAAATGGTTGTGAGGCCAAATTTAGAAATACCTAAGGAGCCGGTATTTAGAAGCGGTGAAAAAATAGCAGGCGAGATAGAATCAACAAGGAGCTTGATTTCATAATTATTAATCACATCAATAGAAAATTTGAAAATACGATGGCTTAGCACAATCCCCAAAAGGAGATTACATAAGGTACGGCCCGGCTTGGCCTTAATCACCAAGTACCCACCATAAAACCTCATGATGTTCCTTTTAAAAATAGGTTATGTCTCCATATTCAAGTTATGCCACTTGTAGGCCACCTCAGCATACACCCCCATCCACATAGCCCATAAGACAAGCATGTGGACCCCCCAAGAAACTCAAAAAAGCGCTTGATTAGTTAACATCATGGTTCAAATAAGGGCTTTGCTCCTTCAGGATTAGGTCACGAATATCTAGAGGAAGGTTCCCCAAAATACGCCAGCACTTAGAGTACTTCCAATGTGTGCCAAAATTGGCTAAGGCATCAGCGACTTGATTGTGCTCTCGATAAATGTGGGTAGCAATCTTTAAAATCAACTTAGACACGAAAAGCCTTATGTCTAATAGAATGTCTTTGGTACTCCACCCCAGTAATCTGCCAAAGTTAACGGCATCAATAATAGATTTAGAATCACCTTCAATGTGAAGGTTTTCAATCCCCATAGAAACAGCCAACTGTAAGCCCTTAAGCAGCGCCCTAGCTTCTACAATCATAGAGGATTGGATACCAATCCCCCCAGAGTAACCAGCCACAAAATTTCCTTTGCAATCTCTGATAATACCTCATATGCTAGCTCTGCTCGAGTTGCCTTTGGCAGCCCCATCAAAGTTTAGTTTATACCAACCACTGTCTGGAGGCTTCCATCTAGCATCTTTCCTTGCCAAGGATTTGGAGTTGTCCTAAGAGCTTGCATCCAGGTTCCGATGCCAAGCTTTGGCCATAACAATTGCCTTCTCATTCGGACCTTTATCTGGGGTTCTCCTAATGAAGAGCGAGATGTTTTCCCCAATGAGCCGAGAACCAATACCAAAAACCTCCTTCAAACTCATCTCAATGTTCCTGAATATCCTATTATTTCTCTCTTTCCATAAGCACCAGCAAATAATGGGGGAACCTGGTTCCAAATTTTGCAAGGCAAAGGGTGGGTGTAAGGTCCAGTCTAGCCCAAGATAAGGGATCTAATATCCTGACACATGGCCCATTGAATGCCCAAACGTTCTATAGCCAACTCCCACACATCAACAGCAAACAGGCAGTGTAACAATAAGCGGTCCATCGATCCTTCATTGCACTTGCATAAAAACCATCTGTTGGGAATATGGAATCCCCTTTTCCTCAAATTATCCTTAGTCAAGATCCTATTATGGCAGGTTGTCCACCAAAAGAAGTTAGCTTTCAGGATCATGTGTTGATTCCAAACCCTCTTCCAAAGATCAGAAATAGCACCCTGGTATGTCAGCAAATTGTAAGTTGATTTAACTGAAAGGTCTCCCTGCTTGTCATGAGTCCAGAAGAACTCATCCCCCATGTTGGCTGAAGAAAGTCTAGTAAGGGAGAGCAACTCCTGCAAGACTTGGCAAGGAAGCACAGGTCAGGGGATAAAGGGCAACAAAGGGCCAAATCATTCCATTTCCTAGCACCATGAGAGCCAATGAGGTAATCACTAATATAAACACCAAAGAATCTTTGAGCCAATCTCATAAGAAATCTAAATTCAGAGTTTTCTAGAGGGGAATCAAGTATCCAAGGGTCCTCTCAAAATCTGATTTTATTACCATTCCCAATCTTCCATTTTATCCCATTCCTCAGCAAACCCTGCAGGCTGCAAACACTTCCAAGCCAGGGAACCCGAAGGGTGAACCTTTGAAAGGCAATCGATCAACGATTTGTTTTGAAGATATTTAGCATTCATTATCTTGCACCAATCTTTCCTATTCCTTAGTTGATCCTAGCCCACTTTGGCAATTAAAGCTTTATTGGTATTAGAGGTTGTCCTAACCCCAAGCCCACCACAATGTTTAGGTTGACAAACTTTGTCCCATTTAACTAGAGAAAATTTATTTTTTCCCTCAGTACCAAATCAGAGGAAATTCCTTTGTATTTTCTCCAACTTCTCAGCAATATATCTGGGAATCTTGAATATAAAGAGGAAGTAGACAGGAATACCTTGAAGAGCAGCAGACAGGAGTTGAAGTTTACCAGCATGGCTAAGGATGGAGCCTTTCCACCCAGCCAGTTTTCTTTGGATCCTTTCAAGGACCGAATTCCAAAAGTCAGGAGTGACCTCCTTGACAGTAAGGGGTAAACCAAGGTAAACCGAAGGAAGAGACCCACTCAAGCACCCCAGCACAGCAGTCACCCGAGCTTGCAGGTTAGGAGTGTTGTTGAAGAAGTAGATCATACTTTTATTATAGTTTATACATTGACCAAAACAAGCAGCATAGTTATTGAGACAATTTTTCCATTTCCTAGCTTTAATTACTGAGGTTTTTCCAAAAAGAAAGGTGTCATCCACAAATTGTTGTATCATAGTCGGCTCTAAGGAAGAAGCAGCTTTGATTCCCTTAATAGACCCATCAGCCACCATTTTAGTATAGTTTCTGCTCAAAACATCCGCTATCATAATAAACAAGTATGGTGAAAGGGGGTCACCCTATCTAATACCTTTCCCAACAGAGAAAAAAGTAAAAGGAGTCACATTAACCAAAACAAAGTACTTAACTGTAGTAACACATTCCATTATGAGTTTGATCACAGATTGGTCAAAACCAAACTTAGCTAAGACTTTTGGAACAAAGTCCCAAATCACCTTATCATAGGCTTTTGATATATCCAATTTAAGGGCCATATCGACATAGCTACATCTATCCATGGAATGGAGCAATTCATGGGTGGTTATAGTAGCATCAAGAATATGACGACCAGGCACAAACCCTTTTTGAGTGGAGCTGATAATTTTGTCCAGGAGAGGTTTAATGCAGCCCACCAGAATTTTAGAGAGGATTTTATAAAAGGTATTGCACAAATTGATGGGGCGAAAATCAACCATAGACTAAGGATCAACAATCTTAGGTATTAAGGCTATAAAGGTGTGGTTCGGTTGTTTTAGAATCTTACTAGATTTGAAAAAGTCACGAGCAGCTAGGACAAGGTCCCCACCAACGATCTCCCAGAAGATCTGAAAGAAGGCTGGTGGAAACCCATCAGGGCCCAGAGCTTTGTAAGCCCCCATACTAAAAGTGGCCAACTTGACCTCCTCATGAGTGATAGCACTTAGGATCCCAAGGTTATCTTGCTAAGTAATGAAGGTCGGGAGAGGCTTTAGCAACAACAAACTGTCCAAAGCCAAATTAGGAGCCTCAGCAGGAGTCGCATAGGCCCTCTGGAAATAATCTGCAGCTAAGAGACCGATCAGGGAGGGTGAATTGATCACATCCCCTTGCTCATTATGCAATTTAGTTATTTGATTCCTTTTCTTATGTTTAATGGTAGAAACATGGAAGAAAGAGGTGTTTTTGTCTCCCTTTCAGCCACTAGACCCTGGATTTCTGTTTCCAGAAAATTTCCTCTTTCCTTAGAATTTGCTCCCACTCCCTTCGGCTCTCTTTTTCCTGGTTGCAACTAGGAAGACTAACATCCCCCTCCTCCATTTTCTTTTGAATAATTTTCAATTTATCCCCTATAACTCTCTTTTTCTGGAAAACATCCCCAAAAACCCTTTTGTTCCAACCTTCACCATATTTTTGATATGTTTAAGTTTAAAAAAGATCCTAAACA
The DNA here is from genome assembly GCA_007258455.2 of Sequoia sempervirens. Classification (NCBI taxonomy): domain Eukaryota; kingdom Viridiplantae; phylum Streptophyta; class Pinopsida; order Cupressales; family Cupressaceae; genus Sequoia; species Sequoia sempervirens. The sequence continues at coordinate 129,935 of VDFB02188333.1, read as the reverse complement.
TGGGGGAACCATGAACAGGAATATTTCACCATTCAGCCACTTTGTTCTTGAAATCAGGGTGGGAGTTCCACATTACCTCAAACCGGAAGGGGAACAACCAACAACAGAGTGGTCATTCGAGATTAGCAGCAGAGGATTCGGATTGAAACAATTCTAAGCAAAGCCCGAAGAGTGGCATTGAGCAGCTGGTCCAATTACTGGAGCAAAGGAATCTGTCCAATCTAACTTGAATCAAGTCCTCCCACAGACGTCTATTGGTCCACGTACAAGCTTGGCCCGATAAGTCAATGTCGATCAGGCCATTGAACTCGGGAAGTTTGCCATATCAGCCATGCTATCAGAATAATCCCCCAGACCACCACTTTTCTCCGAAGGATATAAGGGTGAGTTGAAGTCCCCAGCCACTAACCAACGAGAACCACTATTATTTTTAACCCAGCCAGAAAGAACCTGCCACAGATCATTCCTAGCATTTCTTGATTAGGAGCATAAACATTGATGAGTGACCAAGAGTCGCACAGGTAGGCCAAGGAAACACCCACACTACTCCGATAGCAGAATAGTTAAAGCCATCAAACCTAGAAGGATTCCAAAGCACGGCAAGACCACCAAACACCCCTTCAGCATCACTATAGGAGTAAGTGCCCCCCAGCTATAAGTACTTAGCAATATTATCAAAGTTAGCTTTTTTCATCTTGGTTTCTTGTAAAAGTAACACATCTATCTTATATTCTAGAACATAGTTCTTTAGAGCACGCTGCTTATGAGAGCTATTCAGCCCTCGCACATTCCATGACATGACCTTCATTTTTTACCTTTCTTGGAGGACACATCCAATGTCCTCTGTTTACCAATGGCTATCTCATTTGTAGTCTCTTTTAATCTTGCTAGTCTCTAGCTGGGTCTTCCTACCTTGGAATCACCACCCACATCCGCCTTTTTCTTCCTTCATCTTTTCATTGGGGTTACCCAGTTATCCTCATCAACAGCTTTCTCCAGGTTCAAACCCTCAGAACTAAAAATTGTCTCATCAATAACTCCAGAACCCATCTCCTCCCATATTTCACCCTATTCACCCATCGTCTCACTAGTTCCAACTGAACTCACTTCCAGCAGAGAACCACCAACTAACTCAACCCCCACAATAGTCGGGCCTGAGGGTAGAGTAGCAACATCCAGAATCGTATCAACAGCCACGCTCTCAGAAAGAGTAAGCATAGCAAGGCTCATAGTTGGATCCACACAAGAAGACTCCATTCCACTCAGAGGATCCCCAGAGATTGGGGGTTCCACCAAAGTAGGTAAGGCAAAGGTGGCCTGAACACCAACCTTCAGATCATCATTTTCCAGGGGAGAAGAAGCATTAGTAGTAGAGTCACTCGGGTTAGACTCCTAATTAAAGGAAGATTTACAGTCAGAGGTAAAGTGGCCAGGTTTGGCACACTTCTGACAATAAACGACAGCATTTTCATAGCACACATGTTGGACCTGTTGATGCTGTTTTTCCAGTGTCACAAATTCTTCCTACTTCCTTCCTTAGAATTTGCTCCACACTCCCTTCGGCTCTCTTTTTCCTGGTTGCAACTAGGAAGACTAAATCATCCAACCCATCCCTCCATTTTGCACTTTTGAATAATTATTCAAATTTATCCAAATCCTATAACCATCTCTTTTTCTGGAAAACATCACCCCATAAAAACCCTTTTGTTCCAACTAATCTTCACCATATTTTTTGATAATTGTTTAAGTTTAAAAAAGCATCCTTATAAACATGGGGGAACTATCATGATACAAGCAATGATTTCACCATTCATAGCCACTTTGTTCTTGAAATCAGGGTGGAGAGTTCCACATTAACCTCAAACCGGAAGGGGAACGAACCAACAACAGAGTGGTCATTCGATGATTAGCAGCAGAGGACTTCGGATCCGAAACAAATTCTAAGCAAAGCACCGAAGAGTGGCATTGGTCAGCAAGCTTGGTCCAATGGTACTGGAGCAAAGGCAATTCCTGTCCAATCTAACTGCTTGAATCAAGTCCTTCCCACAGACGTCTGTTGGACCTCCACGTCAACAAGACTTGGCCCGATAAGTCATATGTCAATCAGGCCAATTGAACTCGAGAAGTCTGTTGCCATATCAGCCATGCTATCAGAATAATCCCCCAGACCACCACTTTTCTCCGAAGGATATAAGGGTGAGTTGAAGTCCACCAGCCATGACTCAACCAACGAGAACCATCTATTATTTTTAACCCAGCCAGAAAGAACCTGCCACATGGATCATTCCTAGCATTTCTCTGAATTAGGAGCATAAACATTGAATGAGTTGACCAAGAGTCGCACATAGGATAGGCCAAGGAAACACCCACACTACTCCGATAGCAGAATAGTTTAAAGCCATCAAACCTAGAAGATATCCAAATGCATCATTCCAGAGCACCAAGACACCATTCACGCCTTTGCATCATCTTGCTATAGGATGTAATCCCCCTCGGCTGTGGTATCTTGACTCCGCACATATTATCTACTTAGCTTTTTTCTGATCAATTTTTTGGTTTAGCTTAGATAACACATCTATGTTCTTGGAATATTCTAGAGTATATTGCTAGCACTGCTGTTCTTGCATGGAGAGCATATTGGTCAGACCCTCGCACATTCCAGTCTTGATCAACATGACACTTGGACACACCTTTGCTTACATCTTGAATGCTTCTCTGCCAGGACACATTCCAGCCAATTGGACTTCGCTCATCCAATGGGCCTTGTGACTTCTTTGATATCACAATGCAAGCTGCAGTCCTTCACTTTTTGCAAATTTTCTCAACCTTGCGAGTGATTGCACAAATGAAATCACTCGATCATTTTAGCAAATTTGCAATGGAATCAAGTTCGAACTCATCTTTCACCTTTGGCAAGTTCTATCCACCCTAATTTCATTCACAGCCTCAAGACTTATCTCTGTCCATTCCAACCCATTCGTTTTTCATTTTGTCCTTGGCCATTTGATTTTCAAAACCCTTAGGCGAATTTTGTCAAATTTCTTGCCAAAATTTCTATCGTTTAATTTCGTTTGTCCATGATTTTTATCGTTTTTCCAAAATTATTTGGCCATGTCCAATTTTATTTGGCCATAAATATTTCTCGTCCATAATTCTTCCACGTCCGATTTTTCTCTAGCCACGATTTTATTTGTCCAAATTCTCTTGATTTTCCACAATTTATCTTGCCATGTCCAATTTTATTTTGTCCATTTGCTTGATCTTTCCATAACTTATCTAGCCATGGCAAAAATTTCTCTAAACACTTGGGCGAATCTTCAAAGTGCCATGCATATTTTAATTCTCCAAAGGTTTAGACTTAGGCAAATTTTAATTTTTGCTCTCTCCAATACATGGCGGACTTTGATTGTTTCTTTGCCAACTTTCATATCCAAGGCGGACTTGCCTTGCTTTGTTGCCACTTCTTCTATGTCTAAGGCGGACTTTGCCTTGTGGTTGACCATTGACATCTTTAGCTGGGCCTTTAGCATTTCCCTTGCCAAATAACCTTTTGCTTGGGGTGGACTTGCTCCTGCCATTTACATTATGCTGAGGGCGGACTTGCATGTTTTGATTGCCACTTTCCTTTTGACATGGGCACTTCATACATACATTCTTCCTTGGCTACTAGCCATTTTTCTCTTTTACCCTTTCCACATTTTGTTGCCATCAGTGCTTTGGATAGGGGCGGACTTCATTGCATGCTAGGCCATTGGTTAGAATGTTTGGCCATTTGCAACATGATATGCCATTGGATGCAGACTTCCTCATTCTCCTTGCCATTAACATAGGCGGACTTCATGCATTTCCAAGCCATTTCCATATTCCAACGCTTCTCAGAACTTGAGCAGTAATGGCTGGGCATCAGCATTTCCTCTTTTCCTTAGGCTCACTTAGCTGTTGGATTTCCATTCTAGACAAGATTTGCATGCCACTCACCCTATGTTGCTGGGCGGACTTTAGCACATGGATGGCCATTCTTAGGGCGGACTTCCTGGTTTTCACTGCCATTGGACAGCTATCTTAAGGCGGGCTTCCTTACTTCTTTAGCCATTATCCAGTGCTAAGGGCGGACTTCAGCAGATCCATTGCCATTACTCAGATTTTATGCCATTTTTCCTATGTCTAGAGCGGACTTGCTCAGATCTGTTGCCATTCATTGCTTGGTTGAAGCTTCACCATTGACTGTGAGCTGAAAGTCTTCTACACTTAGGCGAATATCTCAGTTTCCTCCATGAATCTCAGTTCTTTTATGCCTCTACCATGATCAGATCGCCATGAATGCTTCAGATTCTTCACGAATTTTCAGATTCTCCATGAATGTTCAGTCATTATCCCAGATTTCTCATGAGTTTTTCAGATTTTCCATGAATTGCCCAGAATTTTCAACCATTTTTGTGATTTTTACCAGATTTCTCTGTGATTTTCCAGAATTTTACCAAAATTTCAAAAAATCTTCAAATCGATTTTCTGAGAGTTTCGTTGATCTTTTCGAACTTCTGAGTGGATTTTTGAAACTCGTGACCCTTCTAAAAATAGAAATTTCTAAAAATAGAAATTTTCCAAAAATAGCAACTTTCCAAAAATAGACCCTAAAAAATAGGGATCCCAGAATTGCCCAAAAGTGCCAAAAAAGTAGGTCCTAAAAAATACTTAAAAACTTGGAGATGTCGGATTTGACTGAAACGACAGTCGAAGGCCTTCTAAGTACGATGGCGACGTTCATACATTGATCTAGGCTAAAACTCCCTGACTTGACTCGGGTAACCGTTCAAAATTGAGACTCAAAACCCCCAAACGAAGAGCCGACAAAACGAGGCACGCAAAAGCAAAACCCTAAAAGAGCAAACAACAAGGGTCCCCATTTGCAATGGGGCGAGGTGTGAGTTAGGTCACAACAGGACCCAAGTGCCGAACTTGGAGCACAACTTCACAGAATTAGGAAGTGTCTTATTCACACTAATATTCACACAAAAGCGGGCAAATACTAACCTGGACTTGGATCTGGTGATGGAATAAGAAGTTATGAAATGTCCCAGGGAATCCCCAATACTTTTGAAGATGGATTTGTCCCAGTATTCCAAGGGCAACCCAAGCAAGCAAACCCAAATCGGTGCCGATTTATTTAGGTCCACTGCAGGCCCCGGCTTCCAACGGCATAAAGCCAAATTGTGCTTACCATAAACCCAAGGGCCAGAAGAAAGGACGTAACCAAGTCTTCTAAGGCCATGAACTTGAAGAGAAAGAGACCACCGGACATTACGCAGATGTCCACACTTCCCTTAAGGCGCCATTTAGCAGCAGCCTATCTTCTAACCATGTCTATAGTGGGACAGAAAGAGAAAACTACCCACAACTGCGTTTTCCATGGAGGAGAGAATCCTATCACTGACCATATCAGAAATAGCAAATTTCGTTCCGGAGGCAATGACTTCCTTAGCCAAAGGCGGTAGAAGAATAGAACTCGTTTTACCGTTGGTCAACACATTCTTCTAGCCTTTAGTATCTGAAAGAATCTTGACCGTCGGCACTTCCACACCAAACATGGCCGGAAACATGGGTGGCACCAAAAGACCTGCATCCAAAGGACCCGACCCACCAGGAGTCTCCCGAGGGACACGAGTCTGCATCAGACAAGGCGAGATTCGAGATAGGGGAGGTAGAGGGGGACCGTGGGGTACCCCAAGGCAGAATCCTCCATGCGCGCACGCTGTTCAAACGCGGATAGAGGAGAGGGAAGCGGGGAAAACAAAATTATGTAAATATTAATATATTGATTTTAAAATTGTAAATTTTATATTTATAAAATAATATTATCAAAATACATTATAAAATATTTAATAAAATGTTTATTTAAAGTAAATTTATTATCATGAAAATAATCATAATATAAAATTATAAATTTTCAATTAAAAATATAAATTATTTTCAGTTTTTATATTAATAATATTAGTAACATATCAAAAGAATAAAATGCAAATTAAACATATTAAAAATTATGCATTATCATTATAGAATTAATATCAATTATGTAAATTATGTAAATGTTAACATATTAATACTTGTGCATTTTAGATTTATAAAATAGTATTATATAAATATATTATCAAAGAATATTTCTTAAAATAAATTTATTAATCATTACCGATGTTATTTTAATATAAAAATATTAATTTTCAATTAAGAAATAAATGTTGGTCATACAAAATCCAACTCTTAATTTTCTTTTAAATTAAATCAATACAATTAATATTCACCTTTATTATTTAATTTACCTATTTATAGCTTAACTTATAAAAAATAATGCATATGAAAGCAAGGTAAAAACCATTCCTAAAAAAATAACAAAATAATAATTTGCCTTAATACTTTCTAAAAATCCACACATAACTCCCAAAACTTTTTATCCAATCATATTCAGAAGAAATAATTTTTAAAATTAATAAAGTTAAGTATTTTGGAAAATTAAATTTTATTTCAAGAGGATAAAAATTTTGGTTTCTAATTAACAAAACTCATTGATAAGAGTGTAATGAAGCAAACATATTGTTTTCATACAGCAGGCTCGCTTTTTTGTAAGGAGAAATCGATTTATTAATTTTGCCTCCATTTCTACAATTTCCTCTCCTAGTTCAGTGGGAAACAATATCTACGATTACCATTGAAGAAACAAAACTACCATCATGCTTTCAAGATCATTGAACATCCTAAGATCAAAACTAACAAAATTGTAAATGGATTTGGAAAATCCCTTGGCAGGCATCAATGAACAGATGCCAACATACATTTCCAAAAATCTTCCAGATTTAATCTTTCCAAAAACATTGTATAGCAATTCCATAGAGTCTCATCATGCAACTTGAGCTGCTACTTCACTAGCAAAATCAGTCTCTTTCCTGCATATAGAGAATGTTTAGAAAGGATCAGTTTCCCAACAAATACGAAGGATAGTTATACTCAAAGAAAGTAGTATCAATAGGGACTACCTCTAAATATCGACATATGTAAACTTTGAAAGAAAGAGAATTCCAGAGGCAATTAGTTGCAACCATTACTCTTGACATTTTCAAAAGTAAAGATGCAGTGCATATTGTTGTGGTCGCATTTTTGGCATCATAAGCTTGCTATTCGGATAGTATCTTGCACTAGAACACATTTAACATTCCAATTTTCTCATCTTGTGAACTAGAAAATATGTATCTATTTGTCTAGTTTTCTTATTCGTTTCTGGAAGGAACTTAAAATCTTTATAGCTGCTGTTTGATTCTGGCATCTGACTCTCGAGGATGGAAGCTGCTCTACCACAGAATGCCTAATACAAGAGACTGTCCTGCCAAATATTAGACCTGGAATCGGACTCCTGTAGGATGCAAACTGCTCTGCCCAAGAGAACCCCTCAATTATCAAAAAGCAAAACACCCAAAGCCCGGTACAAATAAACTATCCTGCCAAATGTTGGACCTCGAAACAGTAGTTTGAGTTTTGGACCTTTCATCACAACTCTAGACCCAAATACAGGAAAGGACAATAATAGTGCAGAACATAAACATATAGTTCATCGCAGAGCAGGCAAGGACAGCCAAGCTTAAACAGCATTATTCACTCTCTGCAAACGGAATTCTCACCTTCCAGAGGCTAGGCTGTGTGCAAAATCAAAACCATGTAATTGGAGATTCTTGTTCATTGTGAGAAATTAAAAAGGAAACTACAGCTTACCAGCAGTCCATTCAGAAAAAAATGAAATGCATGCAGGTTGTCAAAGGTAACAAAGACTCCCCTCTTCATTGATCTGGCTGTTTAGATGATATTCGAAGAAGAGGACCACAAGTTGAGCAGCTCAACCTTCAAGTTTGTAGTCTTCCAAAGCCCCACCAATCCCTTACAAGCAAGCCATTCTTTCTTGCATGAACCTTAGGGACATTTATCATAACAGGGCATGGAAACCTGTGTGTGGAAACCTTGCTATTCAATTTTTATCCTTCTAGAGAACCATATCCATGCTATTAAAGTTCAAATCCAAAATTATTCACACTCACACGACTTCAAATGCAGGAGCTTCCTAAGGCTCATGCTCAAGTAGTGGCTACTAGGAAGAATAATAAATGGGTTGTAATCTGCAACTATAAGGCAATGATTCATTGGCATGCCCTCTTCCATGAGAAAGTAGACCTCGGGATTTTCACATTTCACTCCACAAGACATAGATGACTCAGATAGCAATCTTGCAATTCAGTTCTAATCCCAAGTGGAGCATCTGCACAATGTCAAATCTTAGAAGAAATTTATTTCACCTGAACAAGATTTATTAGATGCAAATCTCATGACTCCAAATGTAAATATAAGGAAAGCTAAATTAGTTACTGATAGAAAGGATGACAAAAGGGTTCTAATCCATGACAAGGCAGTGATCAAGTGGTCACATCCTTGGCCCCTTGGCCAACCAAATGATGCCCTCTTAGCTCCCAGTAGATTCTAGTAGCCTTTATATTAGCCTGCGGGAATAGCAACAGCACAATAGTTTTGATATTCTCCAACTCTCTAAGATGTATCCTCCAACACTAGTCTAATTTTCAAAGATAATAATAGTCTAATTGAGACTCCTATTAGGAACCAAGAGTGTTAATATTTTCTCTAGAAAATAATAGGCACTAATATGATATAACTATTAAAAGACACTAATAACCGTAAAAAACACTTGTAACTATAAAAAGACACTAAAAACCAAGATATAACTATAAAAAGACACTTATAACCAAGCACGGTTATTAGTGCTGTGGGCACTTATAACTGTGCTTGGTTATAAGTCATTAGCGATGACAATGCATATGTGAGAGCAAGCATTGTTAATCTATTGTGTGAAATTATTAATGTAAAAAAATTGTTAGCCTATGTTTTCACCTGTTTTTGTCCATTTTTGGGCATTACAGATTCTTGTGCAAATGGATTACGTCTATATCTGTGGAATACAAATAGTTACAGCTGACAAAACAAAGTATAGATACATGGCATATCATGAATTTTAGTGGAGGGCAAGTGAAATAATAGAAACCATAATGATAAAATATCATCATCCCTTATTGTCCCCAAAAAAGGTTTCCTTGCACTGCCAGCCCTGAAACACGTTCATGTGTTTATTGTCATCCCCGTCCCAAAAAAGTTGTGGAACATAGCTTCTTAGTAATACCCCTTTGGGCTTTAATAAGATTTTTTTCTGCTACAGAACATTCATAAATTTTCGTAAACAAATTAGTAAAAAACATGACTAGTAGTGTCTTTTTTTATTTCTTTTAACATTTGTCAACCAATTATTAGCCCTTGCAAAAATCAATGTAATTTATATGGCATTTTTAAGAAACTTCTATAGTAAGTTTCATGATTTTCACACTTTTGGGAAACGTATATACTGCTAGAAGGCATATGGAAATTGTTGGAAATAACTTCTTAAGTTTCTCCAAATTTGGAGATGTCTCCATATGTATCTCTAAGATGGGGACATGTTTTGGACACTGTTACCTGATTTTTTATGAAAAATCAGAACAAAAAAAGAAAAGGAAAATATTTTATGCAAAAGAAAGTCAAATTCAAAGGAAGTCAAAGGAAGTCAAAGTCAAAGTCAGGTGATAAGGATGACAACTCGGGATAAGATTGACAACTCAAAGCAAAAAGGAAAATCTTGTCTACAGAGGATAAGGATGACAACTCAAAGGATAAGATTGACAACTCATAAAGCAAAAAGGTGAATCTTATCCACAGAGGATAAGGATGACAACTCATAAAGCAAAAAGGAAAATCTTATCTACAAAGGATAAGGATAACAACTCAGAGGATAAGATTGACAACTCATAAAGCAAAAAGGTGAATCTTATCCATTAAGGATGACAACTAATAGGAAAAATATCTAAAAGTCAACATGACTTTTTTATTTTAGGCTCTCAAAAATCTATAAATAAGAGGCCTATGTTTGTTGCAAAGTATTGGAAAAGTTTATTGTGACAAAGTGACATTCAGTCCTTTAATTTTTCCAGTCAAAATCAGGTCTCTACTTTTGTCCTTTAATCTTCATTGATTGCATCTCCAACCTTGTTTCACTTTGAAATAATGGTTGATTGCGTGCTTGTGATGTAATATTTTACTGTTTTCCAGAAAACAGCCATTGTAGCAGCCTTCAGTGATTCAAAGATCAGTATTTTTGCCTCTATTTGTTTCAATTTTCTCTGTGTATGAGAGTTATTGTATTAGAATTGTTGATTGTTGCCTGTTGAACAGAGAATCTACGGTTAAAGTTTTAGTTTCAGATTATCAGATCTTTCTCATCTCTTTTCCCAACAAGGTTCTTTAGTTAGAGTTAGTTTTAGGTGATTTACCAAGGGGAAGCCGCCCTTTAATGTGACCGAGTCCTTCGAAAGGTCATCCCATGTTTCACAGGATAGTTGGATTCAAGATTCAACAGGGTGCATATTCCAAGTGATTAACAGTTTTTGGACCTTGGGACTGTTTGAACTATCAAAGTTCAAAACATGTCCCTTCATTGTTGGTATTTGGTGTGCATGTCAACAATTTCTGCCTTTGGAGGCAATATTTTCACACACCTGGCAACTCCAAGTTTCTTCCCTGCATGGGATTATTCTTGTTTTTTAGAATACTTCAATGAATTTCCAGCTTATTTAAATGAGGCACCATGTCTTCATTCCATAGAGGTATGTTTTATCACCCTCCATTTCATGAGAGTGTTGCTCATATTCTCTCTTATCAACCATATCAAACTGAGCATGCAGCTGGTTCTACCCTAAATGTGTTTGCTATACAAAGAGACCAGCATGTTCAATGCTCAATCTTCTTGGCAGCCTTCACATTATAATCAGTCTCAAGAAGTCATTTCTATGCCAAACCAACATTGTTACTTCCCTAGCTAATCCCAAAATGCTGACAGTATGGGGATTGGTGACATCAAAAGTATATTGCCAGACTTCAATAAACAGTTGGATGATATCCAAAGACAGCAAGAATTCAATTTACAAAAAGAGGAGTTGGCTTACCAAGCCTACCAGTACCAACAGGAGATAGATACACAGAGGAAGCAATATGAGGAGTCTCTTGCAAAAGAGATTTCTACCAAACAAGAACATATGAAGCTATTATTTCCCAAGTACAAAGATTGCATCTCAATCAACCTCTTGCATTTTGGATCAATTTGCAAAAGAGGAGGCTCCTAAGTACAAGTTTCCAAGCTTCAAGCAAGATAAGCCTCCTGAATACTCAAGGAAGTGTTCTAAATTTGAAATACCAAATTTTGGAGGTACTTTTCCATTGCAAGAGCTTGTGCTTGAGCAAAGTCGGCCTACTATTCCTCAAGAAGAGCCCCCTCAAGAGCTTTTCCTACCTCAAGAAACTCAACAAACTTCTCAAAGCCATTCACCAAATCAGCCCTCTTGTCCTAGCATCATTTCCCTTTACAAAGGAGGACCTACTGTTTATCACGGTAGCTGGTTTAGTGGGAAAGAAAAGGAGTTTTTTGAGGCAAAAGAAGAGCAACTTGCAGCTGATGAACCTCCAAGTGGTATAGAAAAATCAGACTTGCTGCAAGAGGGCGATGAGAATAATCAAATAGGACAGCAGGTTGAAAAAAAATTTAGAGGGGTTGAATGTGAAGTTTTGACTAACTTGTTTGATGAGCTTCCATTTTTTGTTGAAGGTGAAGAAAATGTATCAATGCTTATGTCAAGAGATCAGCTCAAAGAACACGATAACAAGCAAGAAAGGGGTGGTGAAGAAAAAGAGTCTACATTTTGGTTTGATGAGTTGCTTTATTTTGTTGAACAAGATGAAGAAGACATGCTTATGCTAACATCAACATCAACAATAGGTTTGGAACAGCAAGGAGATACAAGCAATTTCGATAAGGTGCTGATCTACCAAGAAAAAAATAAAGATAGCCTTGTTTTGAAAAATGAACAGATTGATAAAAAATTATATATTAATAATATTGCTAATAATAATTAATAAATCTTTGTTAATCAAATAATGGTTTCCAATTGTGATCATTGTTAGGTTAAGAGGACTACTCCTATAGGTTTCCTTAAACTAAATTTTGATGGGGAAGTTCAAAGTAATTTGGACGTCAAGGTGGTAATTCGTGACTTCTAAGGGGTTTTCTACTAAAGGGATTCCTTCTTGGGTGTCAAAACAAATAATACGACACAATGGGAAGAGGTTGTGCATAATCTATCCTTGGTTATGTTGTTGAATTGCCATAAACTTAGTTGAAGGTGATTTGATAGACCCCTTTATGGCTTTGGTTAGTGACCATTGGGGCACATGGCAAGGTATGGAAAACTTCTTTGGAAATGGACACTACTTTAATGAGTGTGATAGTGGTCTGTGTGAAGGCGTGTTGCCTTCATTCTTTTGTGTAGAGTGTTGATGTTATTTTAAGGTTGGTACTCTCTCGAGCTTGCCAATACCTTTTGTTGTGTGTGGCTTTGATTTGGTTCATGTGGCATGGGTTTTATATGATATGGGGGTTCTTTGGTTTTACTATGTGTTTTCTTTCCTTGGTTTGTGTATGGCATCATGTGGCACGCATTTGCGGCTTGGTAGATGTGCGGTGGTTTTTTCTAGGGTGATGCTTCTAGGCAAGTCGTTTGATGGTTAGGAAGAGGAGCACTTCTACAAGCCATGATTCGTACCATTGTGGTGAGTTTTTTTATCACAAGCTAAGGAAGATCTTGCATTGCCCTAATGCTATCTCTCTTATTTTGGTTAAAAGTATTCTCGATCCAAAGGGTGTGAAGGATAGCAGTATATTGAGGTCACAAATTTGATCAAGGAAAACTTTCTATAGAAGGTGGAGTTAGCTATCTTGTATGTGGAAATAAATCAATGGGTAGTGCTTGGTCTAGTTTAACCTAGTTAGCCAAAGAGCTTGAACAAGTCGACGTGGTCCATGACACTTAAACTAGAACCATTAGTTGGCGATAATGCTAGCTTGGATTCTCTAGATGAGTATAGTTTGCTCTTTGAGCAGATTTTTGTTATGTACCACAATGTGGAAATTTTGCAAGCATTTTGCTGATTTGCATTTGATGGTTAAACATCTCTTAGTTGCTTCTTCCAAAAGAGGGTTGGGGGTGAATAGTTCTTTCACCTTGCCATCCCTAGATGGGCATAAGTTGGTTCACTCACAACAACATTAAGAAATCATCCATGGTATCAATCCAATTCTCAATGTTGGCAAACAATGGTAAGAACACCTTTGTTAGCCCTAAATCACTGGCAGTTTATGTTCAAGGTGGGTCTAGTGAGGACTGAGTAGTAGTAGTTGGTGAAGCAAGTGGTGTAGGTGGCACCAACTCTAGTGTTGGCAATTGAGGGGTTGCTCGTTAGCAATTGCAATGATTGGTTAACGCCAATCTATGTTCTTTGATGGCCTAGTTTACCTGTGTTGGCAAACCTATCTAAATCTAGCTTTTGGCTTTATCTATGGTATTTCCTCTCTTTTGTGATTTGAATTTTTGCTTTTTATGCAAGAGTGCCTATAGAACTCCCAAGAATTCAATCCAAAAAAAAATGATAAATATATAAATTTATAATATTAATAGTGTATTATTACGAAAGCCCACATGGGAAAAGTTCAAAAAGTTGAGCCACCGAAAGACACAGACAATGGTTGCAAGCTTGAAACCATGCTTTCTATTGCTAAGCAAGAGTGGGGCATCCTAGTGCGGCCTAAGGATTACAGGGGTTTACCCCACACGATGTTAATCCCTAAGACATTCATGGCTTTGGGCCATTAAGGGCTATTGATTCCCCTGATTAACCAAAAGAAAAGACAAAAAGTATTATTACTAAAGTATATAAAAAAATTTATATATATATAAGTATTTAATATTTTTTTATATTGCTAATAATTGAAAAATATTCTCCTCATATAAGCATCAATATGAGACCACTACAAGCTCTTGTGAGCATAACCATGAGACTAATACAAGCTCCTTTCAAAGAACCACACTAGAAACCTCCTATGGAAAAACAAGAATCACAACTTAGAAATCCACTTATCTAGAAATCACCTCCAACTAGAAGCCAACTATGGAAGACCAAGAATCACAACTTAGAATTTCATAATAGAATTCCCTTTAGGATTGAACTTGGGTCTCTACAATGAGAACTCAATGCTTTAACCAATTAAGCTCAACCCCTTGGACTATTTAATATTTATTAAAGACATATATATAATTTGTGTCACCATCCACTCATTACAAAACTCTATGGAATGTGCATATAAAAACTTGCACATGGACTAGGGTTAAACACAAGTGCAAAATTCCTTATTTATTGTGAATGGTTGAGTTAAATACAATGAGTGTTGTTTTTCCAAGTTTTTTCATGAAAATTTTCCCCAAGGTGAAATATCTTAAGTGTATATACTACGAGTGTGCCATTATTTCTTTTTTGTGCACTTTATGATTTGGCATGCATTGCTTCTCCCATAGTTCACCCACTCAGCAAATACTCACCAAGCCCACGAGTACTAGCGGGTTTGAGAACCACGCAAGTTACTCACGGGTTTACTTGTGCCGATTTGCATTAGAAAACTCGCTGATTTTTTCATCAAAACTCTCCTAGAAAAAGCACAGGCGAATAAAGCCAATTTTCGCATGGTTTTTTATGCAGTTTTAGGGTGATTTAAACCCTTGCGGCATCCCTTTGTAGACATGCAAATATTGGGCATGAGCAAAGGTTGGTTGGCACTTGGCATTCTAAAAGACGATTTGAGGACACGATTTTCCTAGGTATTTCCTTGGGCCTGCAAATATGTTTGGTTTTTTGTTTCAACATTCAATATACACACAGTTTCTTGTTTCAATATGCATTAATTGTCATCTCAAAAAAGACAACCCATAATTGTGAAATAGTTGATTTGATAAATGGCCTGTATAAAGAAGTAAAAGTACTTTCAGTTGAATTTTATATACACAAGTATGAAGTTTGTATATACACAACTTGTATGTATGTGTGTGGATATATATGTATGTGTATCAATGTATGTATATCAATATAATATATACTGATATGTATCGGTGTATGTATATAAGTATATATTATACTAATATGCATACATAGATACACATACATATATATCCACACACATACATACAAGTTGTGTATATACAAGCTTCATACTTTTGTATATAAAAATTTAAAATTCAACTGAAAGCACTTTTACTGTTGTAGACTTTATAGAGTCTACACAACTAAGTCCTAAAACAGATAGTTATATAATTTACAATGGTTTGTAACTTTGTCAGACCCTGATCCTTTGCAGAGTAGGTCATAGATGCATCTGAAAAGTTTAGGAACCACTTTCATAGCCTTTGCATGGTACCACTAAAATCAGCTTCTTGGACAAACTTAAATTGTTCATTTAAAATCTTTAACTTTTACATTAGAACTGATATACATACACTAATAAGTGATACACATACATTATACATATATATCCACACACATACATACAACTTACAAGTTGTGTATATACAAATTTCATACTTGTGTATATAAAATTCAACTGAAAGTGCTTTTACTTCTTTATACAGGCCATTTATCAAATTAAATTAAAAAAACCAAACATATTGAAACAAGAAACTATGTGTATATTAAACTTTAAAGTAGGTACAGGGAGCTGCATATTGCAACTCCAACCTCGAGTATATCTGTTGGTGAGAATACATATATATCCACACACATTCAACTTACAAAGTTGTGTATATACAAATTTCATACTTGTGTATATAAAATTCAGCTGAAAGTACTTTCACTTCTTTATACAGGCCATTTATCAAATTAAATTAAAAAAACCAAACATATTGAAACAAGAAACTGTGTGTATATTAAACTTTAAAGTAGGTAAAGGGAGCTGCATATTGCAACTCCAACCTCAGGTATATCTGTTGATGAGAATACATATATATCCACACATATACATACAACTTATAAGTTGTGTATACACAAATTTCATACTTGTGTACATAAAATTCAACTGAAAGTACTTTTACTTCTTTATACAGGCCATTTATCCAATTAAATTAAAAAAAAAACATATTGAAACAAGAAACTGTGTATATTAAACTTTAAAGTAGGTTCAGGGAGCTGATATTGCAACTCCAACCTCGGGTATATCTATTGGTGAGAGCCTCTCACCAACAGATATACCCGAGGTTGGAGTTGCACCAGCATATGCATTAATTGTCATCTCAAAAATACAAGCCATAAAGATATTGTGAATTGGTTGATCCTCATATGTTGTAGCTTGGATCAAGTGTCATGTGATGGCATGCAAACTTGGCATCCTATGTGTGTGGGTGTGTAACAGTATAGATATGCATGCAAACTTGGCATCCCGTGTGTGTGTATAGATATGTATGTGTGTATACATATGCATGCAAACTTGGCATCATGTGTGTGTGTGTATAGATATGTATGTGTGTATACATATGCATGCAAACTTGGCATCATGTGTGTGTGTGTAGATATGTATGTGTGCATAGTGTGTATGGCAGGATAGGCATGTTGTGTATGTGTGTGTATAGGTATGTTATGTATACACACATACATACCTACATACACATGTACAATATGTGTGTGTATGTATGTGTGTGTGTACACACCTATATTGTATACATACATATATATACACACACATACATACCTATATACACACATCATACATACCTATGCACACACAACATACACACACATCATACTTGCACACACATGCATATACATACATATTTATCCACACACATACATACAAGTTGTATATATACAAACTTCATACTTGTGTATATAAAATTCAACTGAAAGTACTTTTACTTCTTTAAACAGGCCATTTATCTTGCAAGGGTAAATAATTACAACTTTTCTCCTTGTTGAGAGTTACAACTTCTAATATATTTATTATTCAACTTCTAATATTGTAGGTTAATATTTAATCACAATGGCATTAGGCTCTACATCTAGTTCGGACTCAGCAAGTGCAAGTTAGCCCGTTGGAAGGAGAACCCCTAGTAGCTGTGATCCCACTTGGAAATATGGCATAATGGTGGTAGTACAAGGGAGCATTATTTGTACCTGGTGCAAAAAGAGGCTTAGTGGAGGCATCAATCGCCTCAAATACCATCTTGCCGGTATTCCTTGTTGTGATGTCAAGGAATTTCCAGCAGCCCCTGAGAGGTGAAAAGAGAGATAATAGCCCTCCTTGCAGCAGTAGATGAAAAAAAATTGGAGAGGGCAAAAACGCAAGCAGCCATACAAGAAGCCATTGCTCCTAATTTGTCAAGAGAATCTGAAGTGGATATGCAAGGTATTGTGGGCTCTAGTCGCAGTCCACGTATACGTACCCATCCTTTTCATCCACTTTGAGCAAATTCCATTTTTTTGTGCCTAGAAATGAACGAGGATCACAACCTTCATTGGAAGCTACTGGGTGGAATAGGGAGGTGCACAAATAAGCAAACAAGGCTTGTGCAAATTTTTGGTATTATAACAACCTTCCCTTCAACATGGCAAGGAGTCCATATTGGGAGTGTTTGGTGACAACACTAGCAGTTGCAAGGAAAGAGGACAAGGCCCCCTCTCCAAAAGATTTAAGTAGTAAGTTGTTCAAAGATGGTATTGTAAATGCAAAACAAATTGTGGAAGATGAAAAGAAATGGCAAAAATAAGGATGCACAATTCTTTCAAATTGGTGGACAGATGGAAAGAACCGTACTCTCATAAAAAATTAAGTGGCTTCAAATGGTGAGTTGGTTTTTCTAAAGTCAATTGATGTCTCCAACATAATAAAGAATGCAGAAAATTTGGGCTTGATGTTGGAGGAGATAGGCAAAATTGCTTGGGTGAGACCAATTGTAGAAGAAGCAAGAGATATAACAAAACATATATATAATCACCCATGGGTTCTTCAATTGATAAGAGATCACACCAAGGGGAATGAGCTTGTGCGGTCATGTGCTACAAGGTTTGTAACTAATTTTCTAATGTTGCAAAGTATTACTAGTTTCTTGACTCCCTTGAAGCAAATGTTTGTGAGTCAACAATGGGTAGACTCAACTTATTCAAAGAAGGTTGATGGAGAAAGGATTGCAAAAATAGTTTTTGATGGTGATTTTGCAACTAGAGCTACAGAGATTGTCAAGGTAACTTCAAATTTAATTTAATTTTCAAATTGAATCCTTTATTTTTAAACTTTAAAGTATTTTGTTTCATTGTAAGTTGTAATTTAAATTTGCTTCTTCTTTGTACATTGTAGGTAATTGAGCCATTGGTGAGGGTTTTGCGGTTGGTGGATGGCGAGAAAAATGCAATGGGATATATTTATGAGGCCATGGACAGGGCCAAAGAGGCCATCCAAAACTATTACAAGGGGGACGCAAATAGATTTTCCCCTATTTGGGAGATCATTGATCGGAGGTGGAAAGAAATCTCCACGAACCCATTCATGCAGCGGGGTACTATCTCAACCCCAAGTTCTTCTTCTCTAGTAGCTTCACGGATTCTAATGGGGAGGTTATGGAGGGCCTATCCACATGTATTGAGAAGATGACATCTACAAATTAGGTGAGAGACCTCATCATTTCAGAGTTGCAAAATTATAAGGTAGCTAGGGGAAGATTGTTTTCTTCGCAATTAGCTATACAAGGAAGAGATGTCCAAACACCAAGTAAGAAAAAGTGAAGCCTTATAGCTTGCAATTTGTTAATTTCAATTATTAATAGAATAATGTTTATTTACAAAAACTTGAATATCTGATTTGCAGGTGCTTGGTGCGAAGATTGGGGTGGAAATACCTCAAATTTGCAAAGGCTAGCCCTTTAAATTTTGTCTCAACCTTGTAGTGCTTCTGGTTGTGAGTGCACCTAGAATTTGTTTGATGCCATTCACATGAAGAAGCATAATAAGTTGAATCAAAAACACCTCAATGATCTTGTTTTGTGCAATACAACCTTTGGCTTTGCACAAGAAAGATGCAGGACCTACCAGAGGAACTTATTGATTAGGATGAGATTGATCCCTACAGTGATTGGATCGTGCGGGATGATGAGGGCCATGAGGCCTTCATGTTTATAGAGGATGAGATTGTCGATTTCGAGAGGCAAGCTATGGAGGATGTGGCCACAATAGAAGCAGGGGAGATTGGATTGAATGACATTGATATTGTGGAGGCATCACTGCCATATACCAGCAGGGTGGAGCCACAAGCACAATCTTCTACGCCAAGCACGGAGCCACAATCAAGTGCGAGGAGGACCATACCCTCTAACCCCCAATTTTCACTAGGTTGGGAAGAGGAAATTGGCCTAGATATGAAATTTATGATGATGATTTTCAAAGACAATCATCATAAATTCATAATAGTTATTAGTTAGTATCTAGCTATTGTATCCAATATCCACTATCTCGCTTCACATGATGACACCATTTTGTAATCTATATGTATTCAAGAATCAAATATAATAGAAAACACTTCCTCGTGGTTTCTTAGACTCATTTGATACATTTTGTAATTGAATTTTGCAACAACAAAAAAAAAGTGTTTATATAAGAAATTTAAGTACTTTTTTAAGTTGCCAAGTTTTTGTCGAGTCAAAAATTTTGGGCTTGTCGAGTACTCTCTGAGTCTGAGTCTGCGATCTATGGCTTCTCCTATATAAGTTTATAACTTTAAATTTATTTGTCTCTTCAATATCAATGAACCACAACAACAAACATCAAATGATGCCTATCTATGATAAATATGATGATGACCATATTTGCTCTAATCAGCCCAAAAATTAATGAAACAATGGAAACAAACATGAAAAGTTGCCTATTGATAACGGGTTTTGTGATGCTCATATTTTCTCCTTGCCCTAAAGTTATGTGTGTGTGCATTTGTGAGGAGGTGTGTGTGTGTCCCTGCATGTGCTTGTTGACCTTCATGAATGCTATGACACCCAGAGCCTCCAGCAATAGCTTTTGTACAAAGGGTACTCTTCTCCCTTGCTAATATTTCCATCATGCTCACAAGTATTGAAAAGAAATATGCATACGGTCAAAAGCTTGTGGTTGGAGAGCAATTGGTTTGTGGGATCCTAGGTTCAAATTCCAAGTCCAACCCTTGGGATCAGATTTTATTAACTCTGAAGAAAGTACAAGTTTCAACACTGAGACCCCTTAACATTTTTTCTGTTTAAAATAAAATGCCTCAACTCTCTTTTTAATAGAAATAGAACAACCATTTGTGAAAATAAACATATAGGCTCCAAGGAACAGTGAATAACCATAAAGATTAAAAATATTGAAACAAATTATTTAATAACACAACTTCACAAAAACTAACAATCAATACATGAGCAAAAGCGTGTAATCTATCCTTACAAAACTAAATTATAGGAAGTCATTCAATTTCATGTCATGCTAGATTACAAATGACTTTGTCATTGGCAGACCATTTATCTGACAAATATAACATCTTAGCACAATTCCTAGTTCAAATTGTCTCAAGTAAATATCTTGCAAATATTAGTTCTTAAATCTCAAATAAACAATAATACCCCTCTTATTGCATCCCATCTTCAGTATTGAGAAAAGCACAACATCAAAATGGAAAACCCTTAAAATAGTACAAGTAATTGAACCAAAAGACCACTTTGGAAAACACAATGAAGAGTGCCAAGTCAGAGTACACAGAACTGAAGACCATTATATTTGAAACCATATTTCACTGGGCTTTAAATGCAGAAATATAAATTCAGAACTTTACCTCTGGATGCCTTCACCAACCTCCACCCTAAGAAAACTGCCCACTTTTATCTTCTGGCCTACCTCCTTTGATAAATCATCCAGTACTGACTACAATGAATAACACAAGGTGTATTTAGTTGAATAACTTATAACAGCATGACCATTTTTATTTGTAGTTGCAAATAAAACTGAAGTTATATAAGCAATCGCATGGGTAACTCCATATTTTAATAGATAAAACTTGATCAATCCAAGAAGTATAGATACATAATAAAATGTCAGTTGATTGTTATAAAGAGAAGCTTCAATTGCAAACAGCAGTTATCCATGCAATAGAGTGTAAATGCATGATAAATTACAAAAAATTTGTCAGTATAAATTCAAGATCGGTTGCAAAAAAATTATGCAAATCATTAGTTTTCTTAGTTTCTATACTGCACCAGTAATAATATCTGTATAAGTAATTCACATCAAAGCATTGACAATAATGAGGCAGATCAAAAGTATTTCATAATAATTTTAATTTCATCAATGATATTTTGATCCCATTAATCTTTCTCTCTCCCTGTCAACATTTTTTATGATAGCATTTCATTTTTTACTCTTTTTTCTCATAGGTTTATTGCTATAACCTTTTCCTGGCATAATTTTTGCCATACTTTAGGTCCATGTGGATATTTTGCAAAGTTTTCTGTGACTAGGGTTCTGGTTTCAGATGTTTATACATCAAAAGAATCCAATAAAAATAAGAAGAAAATCTTTCAACAGGAAGAACAAATTAAAGGCAAACTATTCCCCAAGAATAAGCACGCAAAGCAAATAAATTCAACAATGTCAAAGGCCCTTAGCAACCTAGCACAGAAGAAAAATACATAGTGCAGATACGTTTATACGGTTATTTATTTTGGAAAAATAAAATTCATATTGGATACTTGACTAAAAGAAAAGGTTCTTGCCAAAATAAAATGTAACAATGAATGATCAATGGCTACCAGCTGCAATATCAGGTTGAAGCAAAGGTACCCCCTCTCTCCTCTTTTGGACATCTGTTAAGAACAAATGTGAATGATTTTTATAGGAGGAGAAATGCGCAGAGTTTATCATGGTTTGGCTTATTGTCATCCTTCTTCTATATGCGGACAACAATGTTCTTGCAAAAGCTCTCAAGGAACTCCACGAATAATTCAAGACTCTCCAAAAAATTTATAAGAATTATGGACTATTGGTAAAACCAGGGTTATGACAATTAAATCCAAAAGGATGTCTTATCCTACGATTCTATATGACTAACAAACACCTACAAGAAATCCAGTGTTATTAATACATATGCAAAGAATTCAATTATCATTTACATTGGTGTCACATCATCGAGAAGAGAATAACTGGTGGATGGAAAACCTGTAATGGTCTAGAAAACACATAGAGAAATGCTGAGCTATAGAACTGCAATAAAAAAGGATTTATTTTCACCACATTAGTCAATCCAGATATTCTAAACGATTGTGAAGTCTGGAATGGCAGCATATCTCATGGGAATTGAGATAAAATTGACCAAATCCAAAGACAATCAGAAAACATACATAGCAAGACAATCATCAATAACACAAGAATTGACCTGGATAAACCCAATGTGAGCGAAGCCTCAAAAAGAGTGAGGTTTTCCCTCCAATCACAATCTCCTTGATGGATTTTACAGGTTTACTGCCTACAAGAGGCCTTCGTCTTACACAATGTTCTCGATGCTCAAACACCCATACAGCATTGCCAGTTCTCTCTATACCTCCCAATGAAAGGAACGCCAAAACATATTTCCAAGGGAGCCATATAGATTCTTGAGTTACAAAAGCCCTGAAAAGGAAGCCCAAATGCTTCAGATTTTCAAAAGGTGAAGAAGAAATGCTTGTACACCTTAACTACAATATGGCCTTGCCATTTTGTTGTATGTATGACAGGTTCAACTGCAATCAAATTTGTCCCCTCTAGCTGTTCTTCTCAGTGAAGGGTTTAGCAGCACTCACATCCATCACAGGTAGCCATTTTCAAAAATATTGAACTCCCTAAGGTATCCAGATAATCCAAGAGCTTCTCAACTGGTTTTCCAACTTCCAATACTCCTACAACCCTCTGTTTGTTCTTTTGCCTTCATAAATCTATCTTGTCTTATGACTAGTGTATTAGAAAGTTTTCAAGACATGCTAGTAAGTGTCAACCCTATTGACTAATTTTGACTGATTCATTTTCACAGTAAAAGGGCCCTTGGATTCAAGAAACCTCTCTGCATCTTTTCTTAGTGCCCCTGTTTTGGCAAGCCCTCGCAACCTATCAGTTGCTAAAGCTGCTTTTACCTGATTAGTTTCCTAAACAGGTTCAAACCCCACTGGTCTTCCTTCCTGTGTTTGAAAATACAGTAAGGCAGTGTACAATGAGTACAAAATTTGACTGAATGGTAACACCTCAGTTATGACTTTCTAAGTTTGGCAGTACATAAGGTCTGAATTGACCAGATACAAAGAGAAAAGAGATTGCGATTGCTAATAGCAGAGCCCCAATACCAGAAATTTGAATTTTGAATCTCCGTAATGTTGATGTTGTAGCCATGGGCTTCATACTTCCAGCGATTTAAATTAATAAGCAATAAATTAAATATAGCCGTTGGCTATTTATTTATTGGAGCCAATTTAAAGTGCATTCACTGAGGCCGACATGCCTTGATTAACTCATTCTTGAAAGCGACCATTCTTTAAAGGGCGCCTTATCAGGACGATACTCATCATCAAGATAAGTTCGCATCTACAGCAGTTCATGTATTAGAGGAGTTATTCAAGGAGGTAAGAGAGAAGCATTATTTCCAGAATTGGCCTCAGGCTGTATAAGTGATATATTGTTGCTGGGTTTTTTCTCCCTCAAGTTGGAGGGTTTTCCCAGGGTATATGCTGTGTCAAATTGTTTGAAATTGTTCTATTTCTGCTTATTTAAATTCTGATCCTAAAACTAACATGGTATCAGAGCGGGTTTAAGCAAGATCGTGATCAGATTTATTATTTTATATAAGCAGCATTATCTTCCTCTCTTATTCTCATCTTAGTGTGTCTATCTTAACTACGAAAATGGTGAACGAACTCAAGGTTGAAGATAGACTCGATGGTGCCTCTAACTTCACCTCTTGAAAGTTTAGAGTTCTCATTGCATTGGAAGAAAATGACATTCTCGAGTTCGTGGAGAGTGAGGTACCCGAACCTTCCAATGAGACTGAAAAGACAATGGAGGAAGAATGGCACAAAGGCCATTGATTCTTGAAAGATCACCTTGTGCCTATTATCTCCAAGTTGAAGACAGCTAGAGAGATGTTCAAGACTTTGGAGGGACTATATCATATGAGATCAATAACACCAGCAGAGCTCTTGCATTGAGGCAACAACTACATCACATCGAGATGGCGAAAGGAGATTCAATCATCTCCTTCTTTATGAAATCACTGAGTTGAAGGATCAACTCTATGCCATTGGAGACATAATTGATGATCGAGACTTAGTCATGTTGGCACTTAATGGACTTCCTCAATCTTGGGAGCCTTTTATCCAAAGTATAAGTGGAAGATCTAAGAAATGAGAGCTTTGAATCTGCAATGAAACAAAGAAGATTTCATTTCACCACTTGAATCAAAGAAGAAGAAGGATCTCTCCCATATACAGTGCTTCAGATGTGACAAGTATGGTCACTATGCTAGAGATTGTGCAACAAGACCAAACCAACATGCCTCTACCGCGGACGTGGAAAATGTCTCTCCTCAAAAGGAATCAAGAGATAACTCAAGTCTGGAATAGGCAGCATATCTCAAATGGGAATTGAGCTATTAAAATTGACCAAATCCAAAGACAATCAGAAAACATACATAGCAAGACAATCATCAATAACACAAGAATTGACCTGGATAAACCCAATGTGAGCGAAGCCTCAAAAAGAGTGAGGTTTTCCCTCCAATCACAATCTCCTTGATGGATTTTACAGGTTTACTGCCTACAAGAGGCCTTCGTCTGTATCGACAATATTCTCGATGCTCAAACACCCATACAGCATTGCCAGTTCTCTCTATACCTCCCAATGAAAGGAACGCCAAAACATATTTCCAAGGGAGCCATATAGATTCTTGAGTTACAAAAGCCCTGAAAAGGAAGCCCAAATGCTTCAGATTTTCAAAAGGTGAAGAAGAAATGCTTGTACACCTTAACTACAATATGGCCTTGCCATTTTGTTGTATGTATGACAGGTTCAACTGCAATCAAATTTGTCCCCTCTAGCTGTTCTTCTCAGTGAAGGGTTTAGCAGCACTCACATCCATCACAGGTAGCCATTTTCAAAAACATTGAACTCCCTAAGGTATCCAGATAATCCAAGAAGCTTCTCAACTGGTTTTCCAACTTCCAATACTCCTACAACCCTCTGTTTGTTCTTTTGCCTTCATAAATCTATCTTGTCTTATGACTAGTGTATTAGAAAGTTTTCAAGACATGCTAGTAAGTGTCAACCCTATTGACTAATTTTGACTGATTCATTTTCACAGTAAAAGGGCCCTTGGATTCAAGAAACCTCTCTGCATCTTTTCTTAGTGCCCCTGTTTTGGCAAGCCCTCGCAACCTATCAGTTGCTAAAGCTGCTTTTACCTGATTAGTTTCCTAAACAGGTTCAAACCCCACTGGTCTTCCTTCCTGTGTTTGAAAATACAGTAAGGCAGTGTACAATGAGTACAAAATTTGACTGAATGGTAACACCTCAGTTATGACTTTCTAAGTTTGGCAGTACATAAGGTCTGAATTGACCAGATACAAAGAGAAAAGAGATTGTGATTGCTAATAGCAGAGCCCCAATACCAGAAATTTGAATTTTGAATCTCCGTAATGTTGATGTTGTAGCCATGGGCTTCATACTTCCAGCGATTTAAATTAATAAGCAATAAATTAAATATAGCCGTTGGCTATTTATTTATTGGAGCCAATTTACAAAGTGACACTTCCATTCACATTTGTAATTAATATTTATATTTTTGAGGCCGACTTTGGTTGTGAAGTGATGCCTTGATTAACTAACAAGGCCGACCATTCTTGAAAGCGCACAACCATTCTTGAAAGGGCGCCTTATCTTGTATATATAGAGGACGATCTTCATTCCTTATTTTTCAATTTATCATCATCAAGACAAGTTCGCATCTACAGCAGTTCATGTATTAGTTTCAAGGAGTTCGATTCAAGGAGATATCATATCTATTATTCATTCGCTTCTAAGAGAGAAGCATTATTTCCAGATCGGCCTTGTGATTGGCCTCATTGTAAAGCGAATTGCTGTTCATTATTCAATATATAAGTGATATATTGTTGCTGGGTTTTTTCTCCCTCAAGTTGGAGGGTTTTCCCAGGGTATATGCTGTGTCAAATTGTTTGAAATTGTTCTATTTCTGCTTATTTAAATTCTGATCCTAAAACTAACATGGTATCAGAGCGGGTTTAAGCAAGATCGTGATCAGATTTATTATTTTATATAAGCAGCATTATCTTCCTCTCTTATTCTCATCTTAGTGTGTCTATCTTAACTACGAAAATGGTGAACGAACTCAAGGTTGAAGATAGACTCGATGGTGCCTCTAACTTCACCTCTTGAAAGTTTAGAGTTCTCATTGCATTGGAAGAAAATGACATTCTCGAGTTCGTGGAGAGTGAGGTACCCGAACCTTCCAATGAGACTGAAAAGACAATGGAGGAAGAATGGCACAAAGGCCAAGAAGATATTGATTGATTCTATGAAAGATCACCTTGTGCCTATTATCTCCAAGTTGAAGACAGCTAGAGAGATGTTCAAGACTTTGGAGGGACTATATCATATGAGATCAATAACACCAGCAGAGCTCTTGCATTGAGGCAACAACTACATCACATCGAGATGGCGAAAGGAGATTCAATCATCTCCTTCTTTATGAAAATCACTGAGTTGAAGGATCAACTCTATGCCATTGGAGACATAATTGATGATCGAGACTTAGTCATGTTGGCACTTAATGGACTTCCTCAATCTTGGGAGCCTTTTATCCAAAGTATAAGTGGAAGATCTAAGCTACCTAAGTTTGATCGTCTTAGAGCAGATTGCATTCAAGAGGAATCAAGGTTGGCAGCAAGGGGTAATGGATGAAGTTCTCACAAAGAAGACAATCATGTTCTTGCTGCTCAAACTTCAAAGAAGAAAGGAAGAGAAGGGAGAAAAGGTAATTTCAAGAGGAATAGAGACAAGAAATCGGATGCTGCTCCTGAATCAAAGAAGAAGAAGGATCTCTCCCATATACAGTGCTTCAGATGTGACAAGTATGGTCACTATGCTAGAGATTGTGCAACAAGACCAAACCAACATGCCTCTACCGCGGACGTGGAAAATGTCTCTCCTCAAAAGGAATCAAGAGATAACTCAAGTGGATTTCTATTTATCTCAGCCCTATCAAGCAGTGTTCCAACCGATAGCAGCACACGGTTGATTGATAGTGGCACTTCTCAACACATTACAGGATATAAAAAGCATCTTTCAAATTTGGTGGAGAGAGAAACCAACATTCAAGTAATAATCGGAGATGATGCTTGCTATTCAGTGAAAGGTGTTGGAGCCTCCTCTCTTCACCTAGATTCCAGCATCTCTCTTCATTTGATTGATGTCTTGTTCGTACCAAGTATCAAGAGGAACCTTGTATCAATTTCAGCTTTGGAGGACAAAGGATATCAAGTTGCATTTTCTGAGGGAAAAGTTCTTGCTTGGCCAAAGAACTCTAGCATCAAAATAGCCCGAGTGATTGGTGTTCGACAAGAGAGTCTATATAGACTTTCCATTCGTCCAATGCAAGCATTGTTGCATGATTCCACCAGTTCAAGCGAGCTTTGGCATAGAAGACTTGCTCACCTCCATTTCAAAGCTCTTCCATCCATGGAGAAGATGGTTTCTGGCTTCCGAAACTCAATCAAGAGCATGATGATCCGTGTAGAGGATGTGCATTGGGTAAGAATACTAAGGGTCCTTTTCATAGTAGTGAAAGTAGATCAAAATGTATTTTAGATCTTGTTCATTCTAATTTGTGTGGTCCAATGTCTGTTGCATCCTTGAGTGGTTTTTGGTATTATGTAATTTTCATTGATGACTACTCTAGAAAGACTTGGATTTATTTTTTGAAGTCTAAGGAATCTGAAGAAGTACTTGAGAAATTCAAAGAATTTAAGGCTCAAGTAGAGAATTTGTCCGGAAAGAGGATCAAAGTTCTAAGATCTGATAACGGAGGATAATAAATCTTTGGAGGCTCCCGTAACTTTTGTATCGAGGCAGGGATCAAGAGGGAGTTTTGTGTTCCTTACAATCCACAGCAAAACAGAGTTGCAAAAAGGAAGAATAGATCTATAGTTGAGGCAGCCAAAGCTATGATCCATGATCAAGACTTGCAAAACTTCCTTTGGGCAGAAGCATCTAGAACTGCAGTATATGTGCAGAATCGAAGCCCTCATCATATTTTGGAAAATATAACTCCTAAAGAAGCCTTCACAGGTGTGAAGCCTGAGGTTAGTCACTTGAGAATCTTTGGTTGTCCTGTTTATATTCATGTGCCTAAAGATAAGAGAACTAAGTTAGAACCATCTGGCAAGAAAGGAATATTTGTGGGTTACAGTGAATCCTCAAAAGCCTACAGGATCTACATTCCAGGACAGAAACAGATAGAGATCAGCAAGGATGTCTCTTTTGAAGAAGATGTTGCATTCAAAAGATCTAACGGTTCATACATGGAGATAGATAATGAAGACCAAGAGACTCCTCAGGACATAGACGTTGATCATACTCCTGCTATTCAGAGGGAGTCTACTGAACCTAAAGAAGATATTGATCCAGTTGAGCTTTTGGAACCAATTGATGGGCCAAGAGATATTGTCATAGGTCGAAAAAGACCTCTATGGGCTAGGCAAACAATGCACGAGGCAGAAAAGTTTGCAGCTCCTAGAGGCACATTCAGAGAAAGCAAAAGACCATAGAAGTTTCCAGGCTATGTAGCATTAATGAGTCATATCATTGAGTCTGAACCTTCCAGTGTTGAGGAAGCATCAAGTCAGCAAGTATGGAGAGATGCTATGGCTGAAGAATATCAATCTATCATCAAGAATGATGTTTGGGATATTGTACCAAGACCTAAAAGGAAATCAGTTGTATCTTCTAAATGGCTTTTCAAGATCAAGCATGCAGCTGATGGAAGCATTGAGAAGTACAAAGCTAGATTTGTGGCTAGAGAATTCTCTCTGAAAGAGGGAATAGATTATGAAGAAACTTTTGCTCCGGTTGCTCGTTATACATCCATCAGGACTATCATTGCTATTGCAGCAGCTAAGGGATGGAAGTTACATCAGATGGACATGAAGACAGCATTCCTTAATGGTGTAATTGAAGAAGAAGTATATATTGAGCAACCTAATGACTTTGTAATTCATGGGAAGGAATCTCATGTTTGTAGATTGAAGAAGGCTTTGTATGGCCTTAAGCAGGCTCCTCGTGCTTGGTATGAGAGGATTGATCGATACTTGATGAGCTTGGGCTTCTCTAAGAATGATGTTGATTCAAATCTTTACTTCAAGGTAGTTGATGGTGAGGCCTTAATCTTAGTTCTCTATGTTGATGATCTATTTCTTACTGGAGCAGAATATCTCATTGTCAAATGCAAGGAGTTAACTTTTGAATTTGAGATGAAGGATCTAGGCTTTATGCATTACTTTCTAGGATTGGAAGTATAGCAGAGACCCAATGAGATTATTCTAAGTCAAGGGAAATATACCATAGATATCTTGAAGAGATTTGGGATGATGGATTGCAAATCTATGTCTACACCGATGGAAACAAATTTGAAGAAGTTAAGTGAGTCTGCAGCTAGTTCAGATCTGGTAGATCCTACTATGTATAGGCAGTTGATTGGATCGTTGATATATCTAGTCAATACTAAACCAAATATTTGCTATGCAGTGAGTGCACTCAGTCAGTTCATGTGTGAACCAAGGCAAATTCATCTAGTTGCAGCTAAGCATATCTTGAGATACTTGCGTGGCACGATTGGATATGGCTTGAGATATACTTCCAGTGTAGATCTAAAGTTGCAAGGTTATTCTAATTCTGATTGGGCAGGGAGTGTAGTTGATCGAAAGAGCACCTCTGGATGTTGCTTTAGCTTGGGGTCTGCAATGATTTCTTGGTGTAGCAGGAAGCAGTCTTCAGTGGCACTAAGCACTGCAGAGGCAGAATATATTGCAGCATGTGTAGCAACTCGAGAAGCAGTGTAGCTTCGGAAGCTCCTTGCAGGATTGTTTGGACAATCATTGGAGCCGACTGTTATTCATTGTGACAATCAAAGTTGTGTGAAGCTATCTGTCAATCCAGTGTTCCATGACAGAACAAAACATGTTGAGATCAAATACCATTACATCAGAGATATGGTACTGAGGAAAGCTATTCAGTTGAGATATATTTGCACTGATGAGCAGACGGATGATATTCTCACCAAGCCTCTCTCCAGAGTGAAGTTTGTGCATTTTCGATACAAGCCTGGAGTTGTGGAGAATGAAGCCCTTGCTGAGAGGGAGACTCAACATCAATGATCTCTTGTGACTTGCTATAATGCATCATTCTCTGTGACAGAGAAATTTGAGGTGAAAGCCCTTGTTAATGCATTTTTCTCTAAGATGGAGAAATTTGAGGTGAAAACCCTTGTTCCACGCTCTGGGAGTAGCCATGGTGGATGTCATGTTGAGAGACTCCATGACAACATCATGTTGAGAGACTCTGTGATGATTCCTTTGTACTTGTGTTTATCCACCCTCTGGGAGTAGCCATGGTGGATGTCATGTCGAGAGACTCCATGACGACATCACGTTGAGTGACTCCGTGATGGGCACTTGTACACATGTTCCTTTCCATACATGGGAGTAGCTATGGCGGACGTCATGTTGAGTGACTCCATGACGATATCACGTTGAGTGACTCTGTGATGAGCTCTCTTCCACAAATGGGTGTAGCCATTGTGGATGTCATGTTGAGAGACTCCATGACATGGATATCTGGAAGTATTCCTCCCTAGCTAAGAGGGAGTGTTGATGTTGTAGCCGCGGGCTTCATACTTCCAGCGATTTAAATTAATAAGCAATAAATTAAATATAGTCGTTGGCTATTTATTTATTGGAGCCAATTTACAAAGTGACACTTCCATTCACATTTGTAATTAATATTTATATTTTTGAGGCCGACTTTGGTTGTGAAGTGATGCCTTGATTAACTAACAAGGCCGACCATTCTTGAAAGCGCGCGACCATTCTTGAAAGGGCGCCTTATCTTGTATATATAGAGGACGATCTTCATTCCTTATTTTTCAATTTATCATCATCAAGACAAGTTCGCATCTACAGCAGTTCATGTATTAGTTTCAAGGAGTTCAATTCAAGGAGATATCATATCTATCATTCATTCGCTGCTAAGAGAGAAGCATTATTTCCAGATCGGCCTTGTGATTGGCCTCATTGTAAAGCGAATTGCTGTTCATTATTCAATATATAAGTGATATATTGTTGCTGGGTTTTTTCTCCCTCAAGTTGGAGGGTTTTCCCAGGGTATATGCTGTGTCAAATTGTTTGAAATTGTTCTATTTCTGCTTATTTAAATTCTGATCCTAAAACTAACACGTAAAACCAGAATATTGCAGCAGATAATCAAATTAACACTTTTACTAATCAGTTCAAAACCAGCAACAAATCATAGTTGTGCATACTACACGCCATGCAATGTTGGGAAAATGGACCCTTCTACCAAGTAATTAATGAATTCTCATGAAAACCAGTCAACTCCACCCAACTTCTGGCATATAAACATAATAACTGACAGGTCCAGTGGACCATGGTGTTATTGTTTGTCAAGCAATGACATTAGTGATGACATGGGTTCAAAACTCATCGTCATTGAACCGGGTTCAGCAGCTTGTGCTTAAACAGCGCCAAAAGGCAGCCTGGGTAGGGTGAAAATTCTGGGTGCAATTTTACAGAATATTAACCCCTTGGTTATGGCTCCAATGTTAGTACATATGAAATAGTTTCA
The DNA here is from genome assembly GCA_007258455.2 of Sequoia sempervirens. Lineage (NCBI taxonomy): Eukaryota > Viridiplantae > Streptophyta > Pinopsida > Cupressales > Cupressaceae > Sequoia > Sequoia sempervirens. The sequence continues at coordinate 97,979 of VDFB02188333.1, read as the reverse complement.
AATTACCAAACACAAGAAAAATCCATTATGGCTGAAAACAGAAAAATTTTGAAATCCATCTACTTGGAAGAAACACAACCAATGCTTCAGACAACAACGCAATTTCAATCAAACTACTTCTGGTTCATTAATGAAAGGACCATACAAAAACTTAAATGATGACACTGCTGAAGACAAGAAGACTTTGAATGCAAACTCCCTGCATAGTGCATACCTTAACATTTACTTTATCATTCATCACAAACTTCTGTTCCAGAAGTGCAACATCCTCTACAAACTTCCTTAACCGACCTTCCACCATTTTCTCTATGGCAGCCTGAGGTTTTCCAGAAACAGCGGCCTGCCAAAACAAAGAAATAAAACCACAAAAAATGATTAGAATAATTAAGCAAAACCACTAAACAAATGTTGTGAATATATTTAAACTAATACGAGTCGAAGTCAAGTCAAACTCAGTGTGAAAGTAAAGCATGTCATATGTAAGCACCAATTCATGTTTTGCTTAATTGGCTCCTAAATTTAAAAGCCTGGAATTCTTAAAACCACATCAATACTTCATACTTATAGCATCTAGATTGAAACAGAATCAGGTACTTGCATATTTCACAATTCTTCAAGGGCATAACAAAGAGCACATTTAAAACACTTCATATATCAGTGTTCTAAAGTATGATACCTGAGTTTTGAGGATGTCACGCTCAGCCTCCAAAGCTTCTGCTGAAACATGATCCTTTGAGAGGAATTGAGGCCTAGATGCAACAATGTGCATGGCAACATTTAAGCCCACCCTTTGAAGCACATCCGATGGTGCACCCCCATTTTCAGCCTCCAATGTCAAGAGGCCAGCTATACGACCAAGCCCTGCATCCACAAACACAATGATCATTAGAGACCAATATTGTGCAAGAGACATGTTCAACTACTTGTGATAATTCATACCTGAAGAACCAGAAAGGATAGCCACTGGAGCACAAATGACATTAACCAATCTCTTTGCTTACTCCTACATAGCCTTTTTTCTAATTCTGGCTATTATGAAGGCAATACTGTGAGCTTTTTCCCTAAACCAAAACAAAGTTAAATAATGGGAAAAACATATTTGTGCTTTAAAATGTATTTAGACCGCTCATGATAATAGGATGTTTTTCCTAGGATTAAATTGAGAATAAAATTTAAAAAATTTAAAAAAAAACCTAAAAATTAAAAGTAAGACTTCAAACCCTAACACTAAACCCTTAAAAGAATTTTTTTAAGTATATTATATTTATTTTAATGATAAATATAACTTAAAATATTGTTTAGAATATATTTAGACAATGTTTAAGTATATATTATTTTAAGTTGTTTATCCTCAATTTAATCCTATAAGACATTGGAAGAAATTGAATGGATTAAATCCATATTGAACAAGGCTAGAACCATCACAAAACTCATCTACAATCACATGAGGGTGTAATATATGATGCATACCTTCACTGATGGAAAGGAACTTCTTCATCTAGGGTTCACAAGATTTTCCAACCACTTTCCAACATTGCAAATTCTTTGTGCCCAAAGAGGAATTTTAAACAAATGCATATTTGTAATGAGTGGTTATGTTTGGCTTTGTCAATATTACAAATGGTTAGAATGTGAGGTAGAGCAGATTGTGTTATTTTCCAAGTCTTCAGTCAAAGTGTTGGGACTAGTCAATGGGGATAAATCCTCGACACACTACCCATATGTAGCCATGGATATGGCTAAAGAGGCTATCAATGTGAGAATGGACCATGAAACAAGTAGGTATGTGCCAAAATGGGAGGTCATTGATTCAAGTTAGTGTAGACAGATGCATCATGCCATCCATGTTGTTGAATACTTCCTTAATCCAGCATTGTTTTACAATGACTCCTTCAATCTCAATGAAGAGGAGGATGAGGGCCTCTTCCAATGTATCAAGAGATTTTCCTTGAATCAAAAGACTAACAGTCAGTCATTACAATGTTGCCCACATACCAGCAAGGAAAGGGATATTTTTCCACTCTTTGTGTCATAGAAGGCTGAACCATTTTAAAACCAAGTACTCGGCAATTTGCAATTAACTTTTCCCTTGTAATCTCTTGCAAAATTTGAAGCTGTTACTTTGTTTTGAGGTTTAAAGTCTCTAACTTAATAGAATGTTGATAAAAAAAAAAATTCATAGCCAATTGGGGGAGTTTATTTGGCAGAGATGCTAAAAAATTAAAATTGATGGTGATGCACATTTTGAGCTGGCTAAAGTGGTTCATCTGTTTTGAGCGTTCTTTGACTATATTTGAACACATACACACTAAGAAACCCAACAGCTTGACTCAAAAGCAAATGAATGATTTGGTTTTTGACCACCATGACATTTGCCTTTGGATAAAAATACTTCAAGGTAAGGAAAACTTGCATTTCCATTTGTAAATTGTAATTACTCTTTTCTTGCAAATTGCAATTATAATTCTTGTTTACTATAGGGTCTCTCAAACTAATGCATTGAATTTAATTCAATTATATTAGGGAGTGCCATTAAATTTAATAATATCAGGTAGTGCCAAGGATAATCAGCCAGCTGACTTTGACAAGATCAATCTTGACTCAAAATGGCTTGCTGATACAAAGGAGCCACTTGATGAGGTAGATTTTGATATATTTAGGATGGTCAATGTATTTGATGAAATGCAATTGAATCAAGTCAAGAGTGAGCATAATGTCAAAGTTTCATCATCAAAAATTGTAGCCTCCTAGTGGATTGTACTTATGGCATCTAGCCTCATTGGCTCCATTTGAATTGTGTTTCTTAGTAGTTTGTACTTTAGCTTGACATTTGTATTTTGTATTTTGTAGTTTGTGATTAATTTTGAGGGCTCAAACTTTCAAGTCAAACTATGTAGTAACACACTATACAATGTGCACTATAATCAGCGATTTCAAAATTAATGAGAAAAATCCATATTAAATTCATGTACACTCTACTTTCTCTCTCAATCCATGCAATTAGGATGGTAAAAAAATAAATAAATAAATAAACAGTTATTTCCCTTTTTTTTTAATTTTTCTGCACTTTTGGGTTCCCAATATTAACCCAAGAAACTGAAAAATATCTTTATCTTTTGGTTTGCTGACATATTCTCAAGAAAAATATTTGCTTCTATGTTCTAACTAGTATGGTGAGCCTGAGGTAAGGAAAATATTTATACTTCTCTTTGGTAAATATCTCATTAATGATACATTGGATGATGATGCAGTCAATTTATAGAAAGAAAAGCAAAAGAGATTATAGACAATCAAGAGAAAGTAGTGGAGAAGAGTGTTTCGCATGAACCTTCTCCCTTAGAAATCCCATCGGAAAATGATTATTTCTTGGACCTCTCATTGAACATACATGCCAATAATAGTTTTGATCACATGTTGAAGATGGTCTCTAATGTGTTGGAAGAGCTAAGATCCACATGACTTCCTTGTACATCAAATTCATCAGTTTCATTGTAATGGACCAATGTCAAATATTTTATCAATTCAATTAGCTTCCAATGTTCATTTCCAAGTCAAGGAAAAAGAAGAGGAAGATGAAGGAGATTGCTACGCCCTTAATATTAGTGTGCATAAGATTATGAATAGTCGAGTTGTGGCTATCTTAACTCTTAATTAAGTCATATTATCACTATTATATTGGTATTTAATTAATTAGGTCAGCCTAAGGCTTATATAAGACTATCTAAGTTGGCCTGGGTGATATCCTAGGCATAAATAAGGTATATATAGTAGGTAGTGAGTCTTATTTCATCATCAAATTGTGCATTGTGTTCTCATTTGAGATATTTGGAGGTTTGCCCCCACAAAGTGGCTTGTTATTCTCAACTATTATCAAGTATTTTCATCATACTTCATATTGTATCTTCCATTGTACAAGTTATTTCATTACAAGTGGTATCAAAGCATGATCTTGGCACTATGGAAGCAAAGCATTTTCTTAATATAGGAGGTTGTTTTGGGAAGTGCATATCTCTCAAATCTTGGCGAATTTTTTTCTGATTTTTAAAGGGTTTTGGAAGAACATATTCAAGTAGCTACAGTCCAGATTTCAAAGGAATTGGTGCAGAATCGAACAATTTATTGCAAAATTAGGGTTTCCAATATATTCACTCTCAAGGCTGCAAATCTGCTAATTTCTTGGGGAGTTTTATGGGTAAGTGGTATCTTGGCCCTAGTAAGTTACAGTAAAAATTTCAAAGAATTTAGATTTCATTTGTGTGATTTATTTCAAATTTATTGGTTTCCATCATGGCAGGGCCTCAAACAAGAGGTAAAAAGAATGTTGTCACACCAGGAAAGTCTCCTAATAAGGATGAGGTAATAATAGAGGATATTACTCCCAATGAGGAAATAAGCAAGATCAAGGAAGACATTTCATTAGTGAAGATGGAGATGAGTTGCCTAAGAGGAGATATATCAGACATACGAAACATGTTAAATTCTTATCTAAATGGACAAAAGGTCACAATGGCTTCCCTATATCTAGAACCAGATCAATTCATTTAGTATCAATGGCTTTGTAATCATCAATAGAAAAAGGGCCTTGCTGTCTCATGGTTAGTTTTTACAGAGGAGCTCCAATCACAGTATAGCAATAGTGTGATAGACAACTTCTTTAGCCAGCTAGCTAAACTTCAACAAACAAGATCAATCAAGGATTATATTCAACAATTCCAAAACCTATCCTTAAGAGTGGATACAATTACAAAGGATAACTTGAATGATTTATTTTTGGGTGGTCTCAAGGATCACATTCAACATGAGGTACGCATATTTAGTCCTAGCTCTATATTTGAGTCTTTTATCTTAGCATGTAGGGTAGAGAAGTATTTGATTCCTAGCAATCAAGGGGCTAATGGGATAAGAGAGAAAGGTTAGCACCTTCTCTTCCTCAACCTACTAAGTTGACTCCACAACAAATTGAGGAGAAGAGAGCAAAAGGGTTGTGTTTCAATTGTGACAGCAAATATAGTCGAGAACATAAATGCAGTGAAAAGAAGTTGTTCTATATTGAAGGTCCAAGTGAGGAAGAAGAGGAACAATATTAAAGGGTGTTAGGGAGTCAAATGAGGAGTCACATGATTCGAACCCAATCATTTCTCATCATGCACTCTCAAGTTTTAGCACCCCACAAACTCTCAAGGTAGTGGGTTTCTTAAAGAAGCAGAAAGTAACAGTGTTGATCGACTCGGGTAGCAATTATAATTTCATCAACAAAAAGTTGGCAACCCGTCTAAATTGTTTTATATATCCAGCTCCAAAGTTTCATGTCTTGATTGAAGATGGTGGTACTGTTAGTTGTTTTGTAAAATACCATAGCATTAAATTATCCATAGGAGATTATCACCTTGATAGCCCAATGTATGTTATCTCCATGGGTGTGGCAGATATTGTTTTGGGAGTACAATGGCTAACTACTTTGGGAACAATTGAGATGAACTTCCAAGAACTATTCATGAGATTTCAATCAAAAGGAAAGAATTATCAAGCATAGCCAAAGTGCTTATTCCTCGCCCGTGGTGATGGTGTGTAAGAAGGATGAAACTTGGCGCATGTGCCTCGACTATAGAGTGCTCAACATGTACATCAAAGATAAGTTTCCTATTCCAGTCATTGATGATTTGCTAGATGGATTGAATGGAGCTCTGTATTTTACAAAGTTAGATCTTAGATCAGGTTATCACAAAATTTGAATTAAGTATGAAGATATTTCTAAGACAGCATTTACGACTCATGAGGGTCATTATGACTTTTTCGTGATGCCATTTGATTTTACCAATGCATCATCTACATTTCAAAGTTTGATGAACTCCATCTTAAGAAATTCTCAAGAAAGTTTGTATTCGTGTTCTTTGATGATATATTGATTTATAGCAAGACATGGCAAGAACACTTGCAACATGTAGATCAAGCATTACAAGTTCTTGAAGATCAACAACTCTATGCTAACCATCCAAGTATGTTTTTGGTCTCAATGAAGTGGAGTACTTGGGACACATAGTTTCGCATGGAGTAAAGGTGGATCCTAACAAAATTAAGCCTATCATGGATTGGCCTATTCCTAAAACCATTAAGAAATTGAGGGGTTTATTGGGATTGACTGGATACTATAGAAGATTTGTGAAGAATTATGGTTGTATAGCAGCACCCCTCACAGCTTTACTGAAGAAGGATTCTTTTCATTGGAATGAATTCGCTAATGCAACATTTGAGAGATTGAAGGAGGCTATATGCACAACTCCAGCACTTGCCACTCCAAACTTCACCAAGGATTTTATTGTAGAGTGTGATGCTTCAGACAATGGTATAGGAGCAGTTTTCATGTAGGAAGGTCAGGCAATTGCTTTTGAGAGTCATCAATTAAAGGGTAAGAATCAACTCAAACCTATTTATAAGAAGGAAATGCTAGTTATATTTCATGAAGTAAAACAAAGGAGGTCTTATCTAATGGGTAGACACTTCAAGGTGAAGACAAATTGTGATAGCCTAAAATAATTTTTGGAACAAAGATTATCTTCTAAAGAGCAACAAAAATGGGTCACTAAGATGTTGGGATATGACTTTGAAATTGTATATAAGAAAGGAAAGGAAAATGTTGTGGCAAATGCACTTTCTAGGAAGGATGAGAAAGATGATGCTTTATTGTGTGCCATTGCAATATTATAAGTAGATTGGGTGGTAGAAGCCAAAACAAAGTGGTAAAATGATGTTACTACAAGTAATCTCTTTCAACAGTTACAAAGTGATCCCAATAGTTCAGATAAGTTTTGTTGGAAGGGAGATACTCTATGGTATAAAGAGTGATTGTATCTCTACAAGAATCCACTCTTAAACACAAGATTCTCACAGAACTCCACGAGTCTCCAATTGGTGGTCTTCTAGAATTTTTGAAAATATATCATCAATTCAAGCAAGATATTTTTTGGGAAGGGCTTAAAGATGATGTTCAAAAATTTGTGGTTGAATGCTTGATTTGTCAAACAAATAAAGGGGAGACAATTAAGACACCGAGTCTCTTGCAGCCCTTGGTTATTCCTAGCCAGTGTTGGGAAGAGGTATACATGGACTTCATCATAGGGCTTCCAAAATCTAAAGGTAATAATGTCATCATGGCAGTAGTAGATCGCCTCACTAAACATTGCATTATCACATTCTTTTACAGCAAGTACAGTGGCAAAAGCTTTTTTGGAGAATATACAAAAGCTACATGGTACACCTAAGGTTATTGTCAATGACCATGATCCTATCTTTACTAGTGACTTTAGGACAAATTTATTCTCATGTTTGGGTACTCAATTGGCTTATAGTTCTTCATACCACCCTCAATCTGATGGGCAAACTGAGGTTGTTAATAAGTGTTTGGAAGGACATCTACACTATTTCACTTCAGATAAACAGTCCCAATAGGTCAATTGGCTACCGCTAGCAAAATGGTGGTATGACACTTCCTTTCATAATTCATCAAAAATGTCTCCATTAATGGCACTATATGGATATCAGCCTCCTTCTATCACATCATCATTGAAGGTGTCACCAAGAGTTCAAGCAATGGGGAACCACTTGCTCCATCAACAACAGGTACTCAGAGGACTCAAGGAGAATCTAGCCATGGCATAAAATTGAATGAAGCAGTAGGCGGAAAAACACCACAATGAAAGAAGTTTTGAAGTTGGGGATTGTGTCTTCTTGAGATTGCAACCTTACAAGCAAATGTCACAGAAACAACAAAAAAAGAACAAGTTGTCTCCAAAATATTATGGCCCATACCAAATCATGCAAAAGATAGGTAGTGTCACCTACAAGCTGGAATTGCCACCTACAACCTATGGCACAGGGTTCGGCAAACTTCATGTATGAAGTTCGAATTTTTCCAAATCTAAAATGTTTGGTTGAAATTCATTCAAATTCGCATGGAATTCATACGGAAAAAGCGCACCCATTTTTATGGCTCTGTTAATGCAATTTTTATTTAATAGATACAACAGTCAAGTACATTTAAAGTCCAAGAATGCATTTGATAAAAGAATGAATGAATGATTCGATCATCTCATCTCACTGTCACGGAAAGAGAAAACGTATGATTTTCCATGCTTGCAGGCCGTTGGATTCCTCAAAATGTTTCTTTTGACTATAATCTGTTTTCTTCCTCTCTCTTTTCTTCATTCCCACGTTGAATCCGAAAGATGGGGGTTCAGTGAATCGAGAAAAGGTGTTCTGGGTATAAAGTTTTCAAGATTTGTATGTAGTGTTCCTCGGTACTCCACATAGTTCCCTCTCTTTTCGTTCAGTGCCTGAAAACAACCCACGTTGGAGGTCTAAGAAACACAAACGTAAATATATAAAACACAAAATAATTTTATTTTGATTTAACACATGCCTGACGCTTTGTATGTGAGTTTTGGTTGCACATTCACCGAAATAATTATTAATTAAATATATTTTTTTATAATGAATAGTATTATATTTGTATATTAAACTATCAAAAATCGAATACATAGTTCAAATAAAAGGTGGGTGGAATTTTATTTAATATATGGTTGTAAAATTTTATTTGAAATATTATTTTATTTACATCAAATCTATATCTAAAAATATTAAACACTATTATAATTAAATTTAATATTATTTTATTTCTATTTTTATAGTTTTTGTTTTTAAGTATTATTATTTGATAAATTAAAATGTCATTTTAATATATTTATATATAAAATTTTGTGGATATATTATTTATATTGAAAAATATATATAAAGCGAATTTAATCCGAATTTTTTACTTTTCAAAAAAAAAATTTGTTGAACTTCATCCAAATTTCAATGTTGTGGAACTCGAATTTGAATTTGAACCTTGTGACTTAGCCTACAACAAAGATACATCCAATTTTTTATGTTTCTTCTTTGAAGAAGGTAATTGGGCATAATATCCCTACTCATACAATATTACCAAAGCTCGATGAAAAAGGAAGAATCATATTGGAACTAGAGTTCATTCGTCAAACACGCACAAAGAAGCTAAGGACTATAACACTCACTAAGTAGCTCGTCCAATGGAAGAATTTACCAATTGAAAATGCCACATGGGAGGAGGATGAGCTCATTTAGAAACATCCACATTTGATTAGCATTGAGGACAATATTAGATGTCACTTAAAGAGTGTAATGTCCCCTTCTCAGTGATGATCTCATTGTGGATTGATAGACTATTTCTGAAAATCCGTAGGCTACTCAGATGTGCAAGATAAGGATTTCCATTTTCAGTAAGTTATGTTTTCAGCTCAGTTTAGCTTTCTGGTGGTTTGATGTGAACTTACTATTTTTGGCATTGGCTATTTTTAGTAAGTCTATTTTGGTAGTGGAATCATCAGCAATTCAGTTCAGGTTATCATACTGATTTCGGCAATCTATTTGTAGATGGCCTTACCAAACTTCTCCAAAACTTTTGAGTTGCAGTGTGATGCTTCAAGAGAAGGGGTTGGAGCTGTTCTCATGCAAAACAAGCATCCCAATGTCTTCGAGAGCAGAAAGTTAAGAGGAGTTTTCAATTTATGACAAAGAAATGCTTGCAATCATGCATGCATTAGCCAAGTTCAGGCAGTACTTGGTTGGGAGTAAATTCATTGTTAAGACTGATCATAACAGTGTTAAACATTTCATGCATCAAAAGGATTTAAATGAGAGGCAACATAAATGGGTGAGTAAGCTACAAGCTTACGACTTTGACATTGAATATGTCGAAGGAGAAAATAATATAATTGCTGATGCATTGTCTAGAAAGCCTCATTTGTGCTCCTTAAGTGAAATTTCTGCAGATTGGAAGGAGCAGATTTTAGCTGATTATGCTAAAAATCCTTTTGCAACCAGCATTGTTGAAGGCACTTTGAAGGATGATAGATACAAGTTGGTTGATGGGTTGATTCAATACAACGATAGAATCTTTTTGGCATCATATTCTAAGTTTAAAAAGAAGATTCTACAGTCATTCCATGGCATACCTCTTGCTGATCACCAAGGTTTCTTCAAGACTTACAAGCAGATCCGTGAAAGATTTTCATGGAAAGGGTTGAAAAATAAAGTTTTGAATTATGTAAGAGAATGTCATACACGTCAAGTGAATAAAAATGAGCATGTTTTTCTTGCTGGTTAATTGCAGCCCCTACGCATTCCAACTCAGAAATGGGAAAGTATTTCTATGGATTTTATAACAGGGTTGCCAAAGGTACAAAGCAAGGATTGCATCTTTGTTGTGGTTGATAGATTGACCAAATTCGCTCATTTTTTGGCTATTATCAGCACTTTTACAGCAGCTTAGGTGGCTGATTTGTTCTTCCATGAAGTGTCTCGTCTACATGGGCTTCCAAAGAATATTGTAAGTGATAGAGATAGTAAATTTTTTAGCACCTTTTGGCAAGAATTGTTTAAATTGTGTGGTACAGTGCTTACCCCAAGCACTAGTCATCACCCTCAAACAGATGGTCAAACGGAGATTGTTAACAAATGGTTAGAGGGCTATCTCAGAAATTATGTTTGAGGGCAGCAAAAAGCGTGGGTGAGGTGGCTCCATTTGGGTGAATATTGTTATAATTCATCTTATCATATATCAATTAGAATGTCCCCCTTCATGGCTTTGTATGGATATGAGGCTCCTAGTTTTGTTGATCTTTTGTTTGGTGATTGTAGAGCTCCACAGGCAAAAGACATGTTGCAACAAAGTCAGGACATTTTAAGATCTTTAAAAGACAATCTCCATCATGCTCAGAATCAGCAAAAATTATATGCAGACCAGCAACATACTAAGCGCTCTTTTGAAGTTGGGGACTTATTTTATTTGAGGCTCCAACCTTATAGGCAGTCCACTCTCACGAAGAGTGGAGCGGAAAAACTTAAGCCACGTTTTTATGGGCCTTTCAAGGTCATTAGAAGAGTGGGAGAAGTGGCTTATGAATTGGAATTATCATCAAGCGGCAAGGTGCACAATGTGTTTCATCTTTCCAGGCTCAAGAAAGCTCTTGGTCATAATGCTGTTGCATCTACTGATTTGCCTTCATTGGATGAAGAAGGACAGCTGATTTGGATTCCTGAGGCAATTATTGATTCTAGAGAACACTTTTTGAGGAAGAGATCAATCAAAGAGTATTTGGTTAAATGGAAGAACCTACCTTTTGAGGATGCTACATGGGAGAACGAACAGATTTTACAGCATACTGATTTGCGATTGCTTAGGGACAAGCAATCTTGGGAAGGGCAGACTGTAATGTCCCCTTCTCAGTGATGATCTCATTGTGGACTGATAGCCTATTTCCGGAAATCCGTAGGCTACTCAGATGTGCAAGATGAGGATTTCCATTTTTAGTAAGTCATGTTTTTAGCTCAGTTCAGCTTTTTGGTCGTTTGATGTGAACTTACTATTTTTGGCATTGGCTATTTTTAGTAAGTCTATTTTGGTAGTGGCATCATCAGCAATTCAATTTAGGTTATCATACTGATTTTGGCAATCTATCAGTTTCAATTTTGGCATTGGTTTTGGTTATCTATTGGGACTAAGTTTTATACTTAGTCAATTTTTATGTTTTGAAGTTGTACCCCACGCCTAGGCTTGATGACTTCAAGTTGTTTTTAAAGAGGGGACATGAAGGGGTCGATTTGACCATTTAATGATTTAATAAATGTTTTATTGTTGCAACTTGAAAAAGGACGCCTAAAGGGAAGATGATTAATATTTTATTAATTTAAAAATAAAGTGAATTCTTTGAAGGTGGCGTCCCTTTGGAAGATGAAGTGATTCAATTTCTTGGAGTTACAGAGTGTTTCATTCACCATTTGAAGCTTATATATTGATGTTTGGAGAAGAGTTGATCATGTTGGATTTTGAAAGTAAAGTTATGCTGCTAGACTGAATCCAGAACCTGGCTAAGGGGGAGCTTAGCAAAATCAATCCATCCTTCGGGCCTAAAACTATGGCTTCCTAGGTGGTCATTTCAGACTGTACTTCACACAGAGGTGCAGATAGAGCTTCAATTCTGATGTTTTGGACAGGTTGTTGTTGTATAGCCTATTATCTAGCTATTGGATTATACATGGCTGAAGCGAATTTCCACTGATAGCTTTTTCATGGATTTTATTCTCGTTCTAGGTATTTGCTCATGTTGTTTGACTGTGAAGGGCGACCAATTGTGAGAAGTTTCAAAAAAATTTATTGAAGTTTGGATTTTTAATGTCAAGTCGACCTCCTAGAGGGGCCATACTTCTTCTTGCTTGTTGCCTTGGAAATCGTGCCTTCTGTTGTTGTTGTTTCTGGCTCGATTTCTCCTTGGAGATTGGACGCCTAGCTCCTACCTGTCATTCAACTGTGGTTTGGGAGTATTCCGAGTTGTTTCGGAGAAGCTACGTCCATTTCTGTGAGTTTTGCTATTGCTGGTCTGGTTTTCTGTACATGTTTCTAATCAGACTTGTGAATTTATGTTAACTTGCTGATTGAGCTCATCTTTCATATCAATTTTGTATTGTAAAAGTTAGAGGAATTGTTACTCTAACCATTGAATGATTTTGGAAGCGTATCTTTAGGTATTGCAGCTGAATTCTTTATTGTAAGCTAGTTAGTAGTACTAACAGCTATCATTTTATTATTGCTGCAAGTTTATGTTTGTATACACTCCCACGAATAAGTGGTTGAGTTTAAATAATCATCTTTCATTAATTGTAGTTCCCCCCACGAAATAAGTGGTAGTGTGGATTGTGTTTTCCCCCCACTGAATAAGTGGAAGAGAGGTTTTCATGGCTGGCTTGCCGCCTTTAAATTTGTAATAATCTCACCCATTGAATAAGTGGAGTATTCCCACTGTTTGTGGATGCCTGCTGTTAGCAGATGAATGTACTTGCAGTTCAGTTTTTCTTGCTAACGATCCTCGAACCATATGCTATCACCTCTCCCACTCCGAGATCTTGGTGAACATTCTTGGTGAGGGTTATTTGCACGCTGATTTGGATTATGGAGCTAACGCTAGTCAATGTTTGGTGCTGGTTTGTTGTGTCAAGTTTGGGAAAAAATTAAGAGGGAACATTTCAAAGAGGGGGGGCATGCTACACCCTTAATATTAGTGTACATAGGGTTATGAATAGTCGACTTGTGGCTATCTTAACTCTTAAATAAGTCATATTATCATTATTATATTGTTATTTAGTTAATTAGGTCAGCCTAAGGCATATGTAGGGCTATCTAAGTTGGCCTAGGTAATATCCTAAGCATAAATAAGGTATATATAGTAGTAGTGAGTCTCATTTCATCATCAAATTGTGAATTGTGTTCTCATTGGAGATATTTGAAGGTTTTCCCCCTCGAAGTGGCTTGTTATTCTCAGCTATTATCAAGTATTTTCACCATATTTCATATTATATCTTCCATTGTGCAAGTTATTCATTACAGAGATGCATGGCAAAGATTTCAATTAATTCTCAAGCTTCAGGGACAAAATTATAAAAGGGGGTTGTGTTCCCAAACACAATATTTTTGGCTTAAATGTAAAATAATTATTTGATCATAGAACTCATATTTGTTATAGAACATTATTTAGTAAGAGGTGTGGTATGTGATGGTTTTAGGTAAATCATTAATAGAGGTGTTGATGTTTGCAGCGTCAGTCTCCACTTCCAATGATCTCCTTGATGACAAGATAAATTAAATAATAGCTAAGGCTATTTAATTTATAGCGATTGGATAAATTCAAGAGACACATCTTTAATAATAAATGGTGATTAATTATTGAAGAGGCACGAATTGTTAATGAAGCTGACCTCTCTTGCATGGGCGCAATTTTATTGAAGAGGCACATCTCTCTATGTTGGGCTGACTTGATATTTTTTGAAAGGACACATCCTCCCCTATCACTTGTATATATTTGCATTGTTCCATCTCATTGTATGATCGATTTATTCTCTCATTCATCTCAAGTGCGAGTTCATTCATAAGAGCAATTCGTCATAGTTGAAGGTTGTAGTTCATTGTTGTGAATTACATTTGATTGGATCTGTGTTAGCATCAAGCAAGTGCGAATTCTATCAAGAGCAGCTCCTTCTATCAAGTGTGAAGTTCTTCTAGGGAAAATTGCGAATCCATTGAAGAGTAGATTAGTGTTCAAGGAAGAGCAGATTGTTCTTTGTTATTACAGCCATTGTTGGTGCTGAATATTGGCCTTGTGTGTGGCCACATTGTAAAGAGACTTGTTGCCATTACTTATATATATAAGAGATATATTTGTTGCTAGGTTTTTCTCCCTAAAGTGGAGGGTTTTCCTAGGGTATCTGTTGTGTTTTGCGTCTGATTTTGAATTAATTTTTGTGCATTAAATCTGATCATAAAACTAACATGGTATCAGAGCGGGTTTGATGAAGATCTTGATCAGATTTAGTATAGCAGCGATACTCTTATTACTCCTTCTCATCTTTGATCACATCTATTCCTTCATTAAGATGGTGAACGGACTCAAAATCGAGGACAGACTTGAGGGAGCAACAAATTTCACATCTTGGAGATTCAGAATTATGCTCACCTTGGAGGAAAATGAATTGGCTGAGTTTGTGGAGATCAAAGTCCCCGAGCCTACGGATGAGGAAGAGAAGATTCAATGGAAGAAGAAAGATACTGAGGCGAAAAAGATGTTAGTTGATTCCGTGAAGGACCATATTGTTCCAATCATCTTTAAGTTGAAGACAGCAAGAGAGATGCTTAAAACTTTGGAGGAGATGTACGAAATCAACAACACAAGTCGTGCACTTGCATTAAAGCAACAACTTCATCATGTTAAGATGGCGGAAGGAGAATCTGTCATTGCTTACTTCATGAAGATTTCCGAATTGAGAGATCAGCTCTCTACCATTGGTCATATTGTTGATGTCAAGGATTTGATCATGCTTGCCCTTAATGGTCTTCCTTCATCTTGGGAGTCTTACATTCAAGGAATCAGCGCGAGATCGAAACTCAAGTTTGAT
>VDFB02188333.1:43009-82861 GCA_007258455.2 Sequoia sempervirens | reverse complement strand
CTCTCTTTATCTCACCATTCTCTCTCTACCTCTCTTTATCTCACCTATCCCTCTTTACCTCTCCCTTCCTCTCCTTTCTCTCTCTCTCTCCTCCACCTCCCTCCTTCCCTCTATCTCCATCTCTCTCTTTACTTCTCTATAGCTCACCTATCTCTCTCTACCTACCTATCCCCTAAATCACTCCCTACCACTCTCTCTATTATTCTCTATCTCACCTCTCTCTCACCTCCCTCTCTCCTTCTCTATCTACTATTTATCTCTTCTCTCTCTACCTCTCCTTCCCTCTCTAATTATCTTTATCTCCCCTTTCCATCTCTCTACCTACCTCCCCCCCATAACTATGTGTGTGTGTGTGTCTCTCCCTCTCCCCCCTCTCTCTTCCTCTCTCCTATCTATCTCACCATTCTCTCCCTCCCTCCCTCTCCCTCTCCCTCTCCCTCTCTCTCTCTCTCTCTCTCTCTCCCCCCATCCATACCTCCCCCTCTTTCACTCTATCCTCT
The DNA here is from genome assembly GCA_007258455.2 of Sequoia sempervirens. Classification (NCBI taxonomy): domain Eukaryota; kingdom Viridiplantae; phylum Streptophyta; class Pinopsida; order Cupressales; family Cupressaceae; genus Sequoia; species Sequoia sempervirens. Next base: position 82,361 of record VDFB02188333.1, on the reverse strand, counting down.
CTATCTAACCATTCTCTCTCTCTCCCCATCCCTCCTTCCCCATCTTTCACTCTCTCCTCTATACTTCACCATTATCTCTATCTCTCTCTCCCCCCTCCCTCTCTTTCTCTCTCTTTCTTTCCTTCCCTCTCTAATCTCTATCTCTCATCTCCCCCTCTCTCTCCCTTAATCTCTTCCCCTTATTTCTCTCTACCCCTATGAGGTTTGAGGGTGTAGGGTTTAAGGTTTAAGGTATAGGGTTGAGGGTTGAGGGTGTAGGGTACATATGGATTAGGGTTTAGGATATTGGGTATAAGGTTTATGATATATGGTATAGGGATGAGGGTTGAGGGCATAGGGTTTAGGGTTTAAGGTATAAGGTTGAGGGTATAGGGTTAAGTGTATAGGGTATAGGGATTATGGTTTAGGATATTGGGTATAGAGTTGATGGTATTAGGTTTATGGTATAAGGTTGAGTGTAGGGTTTAGGGTTTAAGTATAGGGTTGAGGGATAATATTTAGGGTTTATGGTATAAGGTTGAGGGTATAGGGATGAGGGTTGAGGGTGTAGGGTTTAGGGTTTAAGGTATAGGGTTGAGGGTTGAGGGATATTGTTTAGGGTTGAGGGTATAGGGTTAAGTGTATAGGGTATAAAGATCAGTGTTTAGGATATTGGGTATAGGTTTGAGGGTATTGGGTTTAAGGTTTAGGGATTAGGGTACAAGGTTGAATGTAGGGTTTAGGGTTTAAGTATAGGGTTGAGAGTTGAGGGTATACAGTTAAGTGTATAAGGTATATGGATTAGGGTTTAGGAGATTGGATATAGGGTTTAGGGTGTAGGGTTTAGGGTATAAGGTATAGGGTTACAAGTTGAGAGAGTAGGGTTTAGGGTTTAAGTATAGGGTTGAGGGATAATGTATAGGGTTTAGGGTATAAGGTTGAGAGTATAAGGTATAGGGATGAGGGTTGAGGGTGTAAGGTTTAGGGTTTGTGGACACAAAAAAAGTAACCCTTCTACTTTTTCTCATGTTCAGGACCTCCTAGTGGACTTTGGCTTGATTTTGCCTAGATTTAATCTTGTAATGTGCCCAACAAGTTCACATTAGGTCTTGGACCCTTGAGAATCATTAAGACTTCTAGGATGTCTTGTAAAAGTGTTGTGAAGTGTTGTAACCCACTTTCACACTTTTCTAGGACCCTTTCATTATAATTCACTTAAATAACCTCTTTTTATCACTTACCAAGTCTTATTTCAAAGTGTTGTAACAAACAAACTGAAATATGCTAACCAATTTTTTCGATGAAGTAACACAACATAACTAGCAATAGTTGATTGGATTAGCGTTAGCATTAAACTGAAAACTGAACTTGAATTGAAGAACTACTCAACGTCAAGAATGTGCACTCAAGATCCCACTGAGGGCGAGGTGCTAACATATGACGAAGTGTTAAAGATTGAAAATTATGAAATGATAGGCAGATAACCAGCCATGACAACAATTCCACACTACCACCAAACAGTGGGGGGAAAAAAGATTACAATAAGAACAATTCATCCGCTGCGGCGGGCATTCACGGACTGTGGGAATTCACCACTTTGAGTGGGTACAAGAGTTACAAAACAATTTAACCACACTGGCGGTAAACCATCCAGGGGACTTTAATGAGAGTTTAATCAAATAGTTGCAGCAATAATAATGGTTAGATTAGTACTACTAATCAGAACCTTACAAATTCAACATGACTGCAAATACATGAATTACAATGATAGAGAAATGAGATAAGGAGATAAGAATGAATTCTAACAATGTTCTTTGCTTTCCAATGACTGAAAAATGAAGAAAACTGGAAACTAATAAATCTGATGTAAAATCCTGAGTTCTGGAAATTTATAACAGCAAACTGGAAAATAGTTAAATACTCATAACTCACTCATTTCACCTCTGAATTGACTGAAATTTGTTGCAAAGGACTCTCAGAAGATAGGCGACCAAACCAGGAGGAAGAAATAGCAGAAAATCACGTCTTTTAATTTTTGGCACAATTCCCAATGCAACTAAAAAAGTACGACCTCCTTGAGAAATCAATTTTGCAAGTATAAAATAAATACTTGGAATTAAATTCCAATACTTTGTGAAAAGTGGCGCCTTCAGTCAACAAATGGATGGCCAAAGTACCCAGAACAAAATAAAATTCACTCCAAAAGATATGAACAAAACTCAGCTTCAGCTGTAGCAAAAACCAGGAACTCAAAACTGTGAAATACTCCAAAATTCATTAATCTTTGATGCACAATCTACTAGTCTGATGTTGAGAAGCAGCAATGTAGCCAACTAGGTGTTATATTGCAAACACGAAATTGGATGAAAGGCTAGGAGGTAGACACCCTCGAAGCAATATGTCAATTGTCATTTCGACAGCATAACTTTAGCATAATTTTCATGGATAGATTGCTGGAGCAAAGACCTTCAATAAATAAGAGCTCACAAACTCTTCAAATGCCTGAGAAGCAGACCAAAAGACATAGGAGACCCTTCAATTACCAAAAAACCATTCAGCTTCTCAAGGTGGCATCCCAAAAGGCCTCAAAGAAAAACACTTTATTCAAATAATATAAAAGTGGCGTCCACTTTCAAGATGAGAAAATATTTGAATAAAGAATAAATAAACTTATGATGAAGGTGTACCCTTCATGGCCCCACATTAAAAACAACTTAATTTATCTCCTTAGGCCAAGGTGGGGGTCAACAGTGAATTAAAACATAATGCCTTTAATTAAATAATTTTTGCCAAATAAAGCTTTCTGAAGACCAAGCCAAAATATAACTAGTCCAACTGCAAGGAACTAAGAATAGACAATTGCAACTGCCACAACTAGCATTTACTAAAAATAGTAAATAACATGAAATGCCAAAAAACTCCAAGCCAAGAAACCCTAATTTTCACCTCATTCCAGTCTACGGGTTCCGGAATAGACTGATGAACTGCAAGGCTAATCACTGATGAGAAGGGGACATTACATTGAGGGATAATGTATAGGGTTTAGGGTATAAGGCTGAGAGTATAAGGTATAGGGATGAGGGTTGAGGGTGTAAGGTTTAGGGTTTGTGGACACAAAAAAAGTAACCCTTCTACTTTTTCTCATGTTCAGGACCTCCTAGTGGACTTTGGCTTGATTTTGCCTAGATTTAATCTTGTAATGTGCCCAACAAGTTCACATTAGGTCTTGGACCCTTGAGAATCATTAAGACTTCTAGGATGTCTTGTAAAAGTGTTGTGAAGTGTTGTAACCCACTTTCACACTTTTCTAGGACCCTTTCATTATAATTCACTTAAATAACCTCTTTTTATCACTTACCAAGTCTTATTTCAAAGTGTTGTAACAAACTCTCATTCTTTTCTAGACTTGTCATCACTAATTCAACCCTTTCTCATGTTTAAATGACCCCTTAATGCACTTTTCAGTCATACTTAAGTGTATTTTTGAGGATATTCCCGTTAGACATCATTTAATGCACTTGAATTTCTTAAACCCAATGAAATTCCCCTATTGGGACCAAGTCACCACTTGGGGTGACTTAGCCCCACTGGGCACAAAAATCAAAATAATTTTAATTTCTTGGCAGGATTTTATTCTCTTACCCTTGAGGTCGGCCTATGATGTGTTATTTTTAGGAAATTTAGGAAAATCAAGTATAAATAAAGGTTTTTATCCTCATTTTTCATCTCCTATCTCCTATAATTTCATAATTCATTAAGCATTCAATCTCTCAAGCATTCAAGCACTCTAAGCATAATCAAGTCATCCATTGGAGCACTTCATTGCATATCTTTAGATTTACACATCAAGGGTTTGGTAAGTTTATGACATTGAATGTTGTTTGTTTATCATTCTCTTCATATTTCATTTCATTTCATAGGGTTTGATTACCAAAGTGGGGTTTGACCAAGGAAAACCCCTATACTCTAACCCTTAACCATTTTTCCCTCTTTGCATGTGTGTTTGCAGGTCTTGTATGTAGATTTGTCACAAAGTTTGGTGTCAAAAAGTGGTAAAAAATCCATCAAAATCAACATAACCCTAATTGAATCTTGGAGACTCTTTTCATCCCATTTTCTACAAATTCAGGATCAAACACCTGTCAGAAAAGCAAGTGCAGAACTAGAGTTACAAAATTCTACCCCAAATTTCTAGAAATCCCCAGGTGGACTAAGTCACCACTTGTGGTGAATTAGCCCCACTGCCAAGCCTGAAAATTGAGTTTTACATTTCTGGATACCCATTTGGCAGATTTTTGTTCCGACAAATTTTCCCTGAAACTAGACTGTCACCTAGCTTGGCGTAAGTGTCCCAGTCAGCATTTCCAGTCAAATCTATAGGATTCTAGAGCCTCTCTACATTAGATTCTAGATTCCAGGTACACCTCTCTAGTTCTATTTAATTCTTTCATCATTTACATGCATTCTTAGGTGTTTTTGCATACATCACTGTGTTTTCCAACACTTTACATTTCTTAGGATTAGCCTCAATAAATCATTTCGTTTTTAGTTTATTATATTAGTACATTACATTTAGATACATTACATCTCTTTTACATTAATCTTGATTGTAGACATTAGCATTTTGGGCCCATTTTTCTCCTTTTAGGTGACAACCTAGAAGAGTTAGAGAACCCTTATATAACCAAAATATTTGTTTACATTTTGGTGAACCTGACATGAAAAAAATGATCCCATACAATAGCCACAACTCCTGATACACCCTTCATTGGAAATTACTATCCATCCTCCCATCGTAATTAATCTTGATGATGATGATGATGAGATCTCTAAAATAGACAAAGAGGTGCATAATAATTTGAATACATTATTTTCCTCTTCCATGAGCTTAAATGATAAATCTCCTAGAAAAAGTGTAGAACCTAGCACTTCCCCTAGTTCGACACTTGCAATTGTCCCTTTGGATAGTCAACTGCCCTCACAATACATTAAACATGATTGGGAATCAAATGACTTGTTAGATGGATGACTTGCATTCGCCTTGCTAGCCTTTTACATTTTTCTTTTCTTTTGAGCTTGTATGTGCGTATCGTGTTCCCCTATGATGTGATGTTTAATGTTCTCCTCTCTTTGTAACATTCTTCTATTTGTACCTTCATTCTTCTCCATGTTGTACATTGCTTTTACCTTTCACTTTTGTTTTGTGTTTTCCTTTTGGGGATGACGCAAAGTGTAGAGACACCCTATGTCTCTTCCATGTTGACCCAAATAGTCCTTTTACTTTCTTTTTTTCTTTTGTTTTGTGTTTTCCTTTTGGGGATTACGCAAGGCATTGAGACCATAATGTCTCTTTCATGTTGACCCAAAATATTTTCCTTTTCTTTCTCCTTTGCTAGTGTTTTCCTTTTGGGGATGATGCAAAGTATTGAGACCACAATGTCTCTTCCATGTTGACACAAAATGAATTTTATTTTTATTTTGTTTTCGCTCTCTTTGTGTCATTCTTCTAGTTGTATGTGTATTTGGGGAATGATGACAATTCTGAGCTCCTTAATAAAAACATTGTAGCAACGAACATACTGACCCCAAATCCACAGATCCCTTATGTGTTTGGTGTGTTCCTTTTTGGGGGAAACCCCTCTTTCTTTTGTTCCTTTTCCTTTGCATGATGTAGCCTTACTAAAAAACGTATGACTTGGCATAGGGGATTTCCAAGTTGGCTCTCATGTCTTGTTTCTATTTGCATTTTTCATTTGCTACTTTAAAGTAATTGCTCACAGAATGGTGTGTAGCAATTCCTTTAAGGTGGGGGCATGCATTTGCATTTTTTTCCTTTTCTTGGTTCTTAGTGCAACCTTCTAGTTTCATACAATGCATTTGTCACTTTGTGGATGAAATTGGGTATGATGTCCTTCATAAGTGTGATCTCTCTTAGCATATTACATTCCTCTTAGTGGCCTGATTTGATCCACTACATCCCCTAAGTTGTGAAATTTCTATTCTTTGATTGGTCCTCTCTTGGAGACATTAGATACAATGTTTCCTAAGTTAAAGACCTCACATGAACTAAGCAAGACTCCTTTGAAAATATTTTTCAAGTTGCATTTTGCATTTACATGGCCACCTTGCATAACACAACTTGCATTCTTGTGGTGCCATTGCATTTGTTCATGATTTCTAAGCATATGAAGATTTGCTTGTCTCATGAAGCACGAAATGACATTGCCCTTTGTGGCACCTTATTAAAGTTATCAGGAGGTATAACTTTGATATGGTTGAGCGGGAAGCCCATTCCAAGGCATGACTTTTCCCATAGCCACCTTTCAGGATTTCTCACCCCGTGGATAACCAGAAGTTATGTGGCCCCAAAGTGAGTATACTTGGGCCTTCTGACCTGACGAACCACCATGAGTTCCATTACCCCAGAGCGAGTGAAAATTTCTTGTTTCAAGCAAACATCCTAGATCTGTTCCGGGCTGGAAAAATGATCGAAGCTTTCTTTTGTCCTTTCTCATCATCTCCATCTATGTTCCTTTGCATTTATGTTTGATTTTCCATGGGATCATGATCTTGGGGGCTTGATCATCCCTCTTGATTATTGTTGTCTCATCTTACTGAGCATTAGTGCATTCAAACTCTTCTTGGTTGCATGATCAACTACTATAGTGTGAGTTTGAAGCAAGTTCATCCTCTCACTAAAGTGGGGGCTAACTGTGGACACAAAAAAGTAACCCTTCTACTTTTTCTCATGTTCAGGCCCTCCTAGTGGAATTTGGCTTGATTTTTCCTAGATTTAATGTTCTAATGTGGCCAACACATTCACATTAGGTCTTGGATCCTTGAGAATCATTAAGACTTCTAGGATGTTTTGTAAAAGTGTTATGAAGTGTTGTAACCCACTTTCACACTTTTCTAGGACCCTTTCATTATAATTCACTTTAACCTCTTTTTTATCACTTACCAAGTCTTATTTCAAAGTATTGTAAAGAGTTGTAACAAACTCTCACACTTTTCTAGACTTGTCATCACTAATTCAATCCTTTCTCATGTTTAAATGACCCCTTAATGCACTTTCTAGTCATACCTAAGTTTATTTTTGAGGATATTCCCGTTATACATCATTCAATGCACTTAATCTCTGAAACCTAGTGAAATTTCCCTGGTGGGACCAAGTCACCACCTGGGGCGACTTAGTTCCATTGGGCACAAAAATCAAAATAATTTTAATTTCTTGGTGAGATTTTATTCTCTTACCCTTGAGATCAGCCTGTGATGTGTTATTTTTAGGAAATTTAGGAAAATCAAGTATAAATAAGGGTTTTTATCCTCATTTTTAATCTCCTATCTCGTACAATCTCATAATTCATTAAGCATTCAATCACTCTAAGCATAATCAAGTCATCCATTGGATCACTTCATTGCATATCTTTAGATTTACACATCAAGAGTTTGGTAAGTTTATGACATTGCATGTTGTTTGTTTATCATTCTCTTCATATTTCATTTCATTTCATAGGGTTTGATTACCAAAGTGGGGTTTGACCAAGGCAAACCCCTATACTCTAACTCTTAACCATTTTTTCCCTCTTTGCATGTGTGTTTGCAGGTATTGTATGCATATTTGTCAAAGAGTTTGGTGTCAAAAAGTGCTCAAAAATCCATCAAAGTCAACATAACCCTAATTGAATCTTGGAGACTCTTTTCATCCCATTTTCTGCAGATTCAAGATCAGACACTTGTCAGAAAAGAAAGTGCAGACTGAGAGTTATAGAATTTTGTCCCAAATTTCTAGAAATCCCTAGGTGGACTAAGTCACCACCTGTGGTGAATTAGTCCCACTACTAGGCCTGGGAATTGATTTTTACATTTATGGATACCTATTTAGCAGATTCCTGTTCCAACTGATTTTCCTCAAAACTAGACTAAGTCGCCTAGCTTGGGTTAAGTGTCCTAGTCAACATTTCCAGATAACTTTGTAGGATTCTAGAGCCTCTCTACATCAGATTCTAAATTCTAGGTACACCTCTCTAGTTCTATTTAATTCTTTCATCATTTACTTGCATTCTTAGGTGTTTTTGCATACATCACTGTGTTATCCAACACTTTACATTTCTTAGGATTAGCATCAATAAATCATTTCCTTTTCAGTTTATTATATCAGGACATTACATTTAGATACATTTCATCTCTTTTGAATTAATCTTGAGTGTATACATTAGCATTTTGGGCCCATTTCTCTCCTTTTAGGTGAAAAACCTAGAAGAGTTAGAGAACCTGTAGGTAACCAAAATATTTGTTTACAGGGTTTAAGGTATAGGGTTAAGTTTATAGGGTATAGGGATTAGGTTTTATGGGGTTGATGCTATTGGGTTTAGGGTTTAGGGTTTAGGGTTTAAGTATAGGGTTGAGGGTTTAGGGATAATGTTCAGGGTTTAGGGTATAAGGTTGATGGTATAGGGTATAGGGATGAGGGTTGGGGGTGTAGGGTTTAAGGTATAGGGTTGAGGGTTGAGGGATAGTATTTATGGTTGAGGGTCTAGGGTTAAGTGTATATGATATAAGGATTAGGGTTTATGATATTGGGTATAGGGTTGAGGGTATTGGGTTGAGGGTTTAGGGTTTAAGGTATAAGGTTGAGGGTATAGGGTATAGGGGTGCGGGTTGAGGGTTGAGGGATAGTGTTTAGGGTTGAGGGTATAGGGTATAAGGATTAGGGTTTAGGATATTGGGTATAGGGTTGAGGGTATCAAGTTTAGGTATAGGGTTGAGGGTTGAGAGTGTAGGGTTTAGGGTTTTAGTATAGGGTTGAGGAATAATGTTTAGGGTTTATGGTATAAGGTTGAGGAGAGGTAGAGAGGGAGAGAGAGGTGAGATAGAGAGAAGTAGAGAGGGAAGGAGATAGAGATATTATAGAGAGAGAAATAGAGAGGGAATGAGGAAGGTGGAGAGATTGAGAGAGAGAGGAGGGAGGAAGAGATAGAGAGGTAGAGGGGGATAGGTTAGATAGAGAGTAGAGAAGAAAGGTGGGTTAGAGGAAGGAAGATAGACAAGGGGGGAGATAGAGAAAATTAGAGAGGGAAGGATGGAGAGAAAGGTGAGATAGAGAGAATTATAGAGGGAAGGAGAGAGAGAGAGATAAGGAAGGTGGGGAGATTGATAGAGAGGGCGAGAGAGGGAAGGAGGAAGGGATATGTAGAGATGGAGAGAGATAGAGAAGTATCTAGGGAAGGAGAGATAGATCTATCTCTCTCTCCATTTCTCTCTCTCCTTCCTTCCCTCACTAATTCTCTCTATCTCACTTCTCTCTCCCTCTATTCATCCTTCCATCTGTAATTCTATCTCTCTCCCTCCTTCCCTCTCTACATCTCTCTATCTACACTCTCCCTCTCCTTCCACTTCTCTCTTACTCTCTCTCCTTCCCTCTCTAATTATATCTCACCTCTCTCTCCCTACATCTCACTCCCTCCCTCCCTCCCTCCCTCTATATGTCTCTATCTCACCTCTCTCTCTCTCTCTCTCTCCCTCCCTCCCTCTCTCCTTCCCTCTCTAATTCTATTTGTCTCCCATCTCCCTCTCTATACCTACCTCTCCCTCCATCACTCCCTACCACTCTCTATATTGATTTATATCTCACCTCTCTCTCACCTCCATCTCTACTCACTATCTCTCCTCTCTCTCTAACTCTCATTCTCTTTCTACTTATCTTATATCCCCTCCCCCTCTCTATACCTACATCTCCATCCATCACTCTTTCCATGTCTCTTTATCTTGCCTATGCTTGCCTCTTTACCACTTTCCCTCACTCTCTCTTCTAGAAGCTATAGATTAGATAGAGAGAAGTAGAGAGGGGAGGTGGGTGGAAGGAAGAGAGAGAGAGGTGAGATAGAGAGGTGGAAGGTGGAGAGATTAATATAAAGAGGAGGTAGGGAGAGAGAGAGATAGATATGGATAGGTTAGATATAGATAATTAGAGAGGGAAGGTAGGTGGAATGAAGGAAGATAGAGAGAGGGGGAGATAGAGATAATTAGCAAGGAGAGAGAGAGAGAGGGAGAGGGGGGAGGGAGGAAGGGACGGAGGGAGTGAGATGGAGGACCAAAAATATTTCTTTACTTTCATTTTAGTCTGCAGCTGTTTCAATAATTCATTCCAAATTGTACCATATTATCACTTCTTAGCTCATGAGTAGGATATAACACCTACACGAGGTTATATACAACATATCCAAATTTCAAGAGATTTGCATTTGTTTGTATAAAGTTATCACTCTTAGAATTCATTGTCATTTATTAGTCACAACATTTGGGGCTAACCTAGTCTAGAATTATTGTGTGGACCTATTTGGATCATGTGGAGCTTAATGGAGCATCATACAAGAATTTTGGGTCCAAGGGGATCTTTCTTAGAGATTCACAATATGTTTCATTTTAATGAAGGATTATATTTCATATTTTAAGGTCAAAATACACTCTTGATCATTCATTGGGGTTTTTAAACCCTTGACACTGATGCAAACCATTATTGGAGCTAGAGAATTGTTGCCAATTTTCACTACAACTCGATTGGCAGAGCTGATTGATTTTTAATTTTGATTCATTTATTAAAGTGTAAATTTCAGTTTAATTGCTGCATGCAGTTTTGAATTGCAATTGTTCTTGGTAGAAAAAATTTCAGAGGTATTAGTCAATAATGAAATACAAAACAAAATACATGAATGATTAAGCATAATCATTGCTTTCATTTACTTTACAATGCTTGTTCACATTACAATATTTCATTTGGATTGCAATACAAATGAACTTTCTTTCTTTTCAAAATGGTAATGAAAAGAGAAATTAAATGTTCCACACAAGCCGTGGAGATAGCTAGAACAATTTGTTACAAGAAATGAATTATACAACTGAAGATAAAAGAAAGGAAGCAGATAACGTAGAACATATCCATCATTTCCTATTTCTTGATCTTTAGTTAATCTCCTTGCAGCTGTCCCATCCTTGCTACCGCTTTTGAGTGAACCTGCATCATGTAAAAGGGACTGTTAGAGCTCTGGATATGTGTATCATGTAAAAGGGACTGTTAGAGAAATTTTATGAAAGAAAAGGAAGGTGGCCAATATCTTGATTTTGATTTTTCCCAGGCGAGATCCAAAAGATGGCAACAAACTGGGTTTGTTTTTTCCAATTTTAAAGTAGATTGAGCTTGATTTTGAAGATTTATTGGATGGATACCTTGGAGGGAGAAAGTTTCCATTTTTTTTGGTAGTTTAGAGCAAATTTTGGGGTCTTTTTTCTAGCTTTTCTTTTGAGCTCAAAAATTGAGTTTTGTGGAGTTATATATTAGAGAAAACTTAGATTTTTCTCAATTCAGATATTTGTTTCTTGTCTTATACACATTTGGAGAGCTTGTAAACTTATTTGTACTTAGATTTTGAGAATTTTCACTCCTTCATTCAATAAAATAGCAGAGTTTCCTTCCCCACTTCTTGTTTATGCTTTGCAATAGTAATTTGATGTGTTTTGTGATTCAATCTATTGAATCCTTTTCATGTCTTATTGTTGTAAAGTGGTTTGTAGGAGTTGCATTTTGATTCAGGTTGTGCCTTGTGTTTATTTTGAACCTTTGAACAAATTACTTTTGGGTCATATGTGTTGTGAGATTGTGAGAATCGAGTTTTAAAGAGGTGTTGAGAATGGTTTATTGTCAGAATCTTCTTAATATTGGTCAATCATTTTAGGTGATAGGATTTCAATCATTAATTTACCTTCTAACTCTTTTATCTGCAAGTCAGTAGAGTAGCTGATTATCAATGAGGAAGTTGGCCTTCTCCAGAGATTCATTCTCATAATGAGCTACCCACAACTCAAGAACATTTCCATGTTTCAATAGATTACTGAACTTTCATATTCAACAGGGTGCAAATCTTATTGATAACAATTTTTGGTACACCCGGTGGGATTCTAAAAGTTGATTTTAGAGAAAGTTTTAATTTCTAAATTGCTATTTGGTGTATGCAATAGTTTTAATTCATCCTTTTGGAGGTTTTTACATATACCTGGTGACTTCGTTTCTGATTTTGCATGCAGATTTAGTGCAACCTGCACATGAGAAGAATTTAGACAAGATCAAGTTCTACCCCATTTGAGTATCTATAGTTGTTCCCACCACAAAGGAGAGGCGGAGTAGCAAAGAGATTATTTGAAACACATGGGAGGTCAAAATCAATGCCTCCAGTTCTCAGCTCTATAGTTCTATCACTAGGAAATCCAATTCCTATAGCACAAGCACCGCCTATGGCAAGACAACACCCATTTGCACCTTTTAATGGGGGAAGTTCGTTAAATATTGCCTAGCATGATGATATCCTAGTTGCAACCCTTAAGAGTTTTCTGTATTTTATTGGGGAAGATCACACCATGCCTATTGACCACATTCGAGATGTGTGCTCTTTATGCTCAATTCACAACATCACTCAAGAGAACATAGCACTAAGGCTCTTGGATGCATCACTAAAGGGAAAGGCCTTACAGTGGTTCAAAGGACTTCTAGCAAATACCATCGTGATGTGGGATGCATTGGGTGATGGCTTACACTGCCAGTTCGAAGATAAGTCATATCATCTGTCCTTGTTAGAATAGTTGAGTACAATCAAGAGAGCACTGCATGAGCACATGGTAGATTTCAACTACCGATTCCAAAGGACCTAGGACAAAATTCCTTTAACGGTAAAACCAACACCTCAACATGCTTTTCTATTTTTCTTAAAAGATTTGAATAACAAGATTTTAGTAATGATCCAATCTATGGGCGGGTTCACGCTCCCTAATGCTTTTGACATTGCTATTAGAGCAGAAAATTGTCTTATTCAAGCTGGGGAAATTTCCCCTAGGCCTCCTATGCCCCTATTTTCTGAAGTACAACCACTTGTTCTTGTTTATTTACCTCCTTTAGCTGCTGTCCCGCCTATTCCAACAATAGGGTATCACTCTGCAACACATGAACCTACTATCCTAGCCTAGTCCCAAGAGCTTCAGGAGATTAAAAACATACTGAAGAATTTTGAGAATGATCTAGTGAACAATAAAAATCAAGTTGGCCAAGAGAATAAGCCCTATCAAGCCCCATATCAATAGAATCAACCTAATAGGCCACCTTTTTAGACTGATTATCAAGGCCAAAGAAAGAACTTTAGTCCTAGGCCTTTCCAACCCTATAACCCGAATGCTGCCAGTTCATCAAAAGAACTTGTACCATAGAATAACATTTCCCAAGATTACGATTGGTGTTATCTGTGAAATCAACCCCATAACTAGTCAGCATGTGTGAACGACATGAGAAATCAGGCCTTAATGGTCCAAAATAGCTATGTTGGTTCAAAGAGTGTTCCAAGTCAACATCAAGAGCAACAGAAGAGTTTTGAAGTTGCCTTGCCAAACTGGTAGAGTTCTGAGTTTTGTGGCATGAACGGTCAAGATCAGCAAGTTCTCCTATTTCAGCCAATACCAGATCGAAAAAGAGAGCTATGGATTTGGGGTAGCAAACTGGAAACATACAACAATCTACTACTGACAAACTACCTATTTATTCATCCCATGTTACTTCTACAACACAACCTAAAGTGAAGATTCTACAAAGAGGCCAAGAAATACCTGGGAAGGATCAGTCTAAGACATAATCACAACCTTTGCAAAAAGGAAATGATGCTGCTGTTACTAAAGGTCAACAAAAGGTGAGCCCTATTTTCTTCAATGTTGTTGAGAATTTTAAGAAGGCCATTGTCAGCATGTCAATTTTGGATGCATTGCATATTCCAGGTCAAAAGAGTTTGCTGTAGGATTCCTTGGATGAACTCTCTATTTTTGATGATGCTAATCAAGGAAATGCTAAAGTTGTGCTTGCAAATAGCCTAGAGGTTAAGAATGAACATAAAACTCAAGAGGTAAATCCCCCTCCATTTTAATTGAGTTTGATTATTGGTGATAAAATAGTACATAACTGTATGATTGATTCCAGTGCAAGTAGTTCAGTTATCCCTAAGAGCTTAGCTGATAAACTAGGTCTTGTTTATGAGCCTAATTCCTAGAAAGGTGTAGTTCAGTTGGATGGGTCTGCTGTTAAAACTACTGGTGTGATTAAGAATTTATCCCTTACTTTGAATGCATCCCCAAATTTTGCAATTCCTCAGGATATACATGTTATTGACCTACCACCCATTTTGCTATTTTCCTCTTAAGAGATTTTACAACCAAGTCGGGTGGGTTTTTATCTTCTGATTGGTCACATCTATTCTTTAGAACAAGATATGGTATGAAAGTAACCATAAAGTCTGAGCCTCTAGCCAAAGACCATATTGAGCCATATGTCCCGATTCCTATAAATGCTAACCTCTACGTCACCCCTGGACTAGAAGAGCAAGCCATAACCTTAGACCACAACACCCTTATAGAAAATATAAATCTGGATGAGTGGGCAGCTGAAGATCATGAGCTTGATCCTTTCTAGCACAAAGATGAGATAGGATTAGGGGTTTACATGATCCATGAACCTGATGTTGTTATCTAAAACCTGATCAAAGAAGAAGGAAAATCTAAGGAACAAGAAGACTAGCTTTGGAAGTTGTACTTTGATGGTTTGAGGAGCAGTGTGGGCGCTGGTGGTGGAGCCATGTTGGTTTCACCAGATGGTAACAAGTACTATTTAGCTTTCAAGTTTGCATTTAGCTATTCAAATAATACAATCGAATATGAAGCATTGGTGCATGGCCTAGAATGGGCCCGAAAGGGGTATTAAATGTTTACAAGTTTATGGTGATTCAAAGTTAATTGTGAATCAATTTAGGAATCTGAATGCTACAAAAATGACTCACTTAAAAAGTACAAGCATCGCGTGTGGGATTTGATAGAAAATTTTGATGCTTTTAATATACATTCAGTTCTTAGGAATGAAAATAAACATGCTGATAGGCTCGCTGCCATTGAGCCCAATTTGATATTCCAAACAAAATTCACAAGGTAGAGGCACAACAATATGTGAAAACTATAGTCAGACCTTATGTGCCTGACAATAATGTGAGCTGGCAAGTTTTTGACAGTGATGAACAGATTGTGAGCTTCCTGATTGCTGAAGTTGAATTTGTGGATGGAAACTAACAAAAGTGGCAATAGCAATACGATAGCCAGATTATGCAGTTAAAGACAAAAAAGCTGCCAAAAGGATTGGTGACATTGGAATCTATCTTCAATTCTGATGACCAAGCAAGGAAAGACAAATGCAACATGACTGTCAAGCAAGAACACTACGAGGCCATTGAAATATTCAAGGGTAAGCTTATGAAATTGGGCAAGGTATGTACTAAGGAGGAACAATAAACTTTCATTCTATTATGTCAAGAGTTCAATGATGTATTTTCTTGGGAATACAAAGATTTAAAGGGTTTTGATCCAGAATTAGCCCATCATACTATTGAACTAGAACATGGTGCAAAGCCTGTTAGGTAGAAATAAAGACCTCTCAATCCTAAAATTGAGCATTTAATGAAGGCTGAGCTAAATAAGTTATTTGAAAGAAACATAATTTTTCCTATCAAGCATACTTCTTGGGTCTCTAACCTAGTCCTAGTTAGAAAGAAAAATGGGGAAATTAGTCTTTGTGTCAACTTTCGGGATTTGAATAAGGCTTCTCTTAAGGATCACTATCCACTCCCTTCTATGGAGAAAATTCTACAAGTAGTGTCTGGTTCTGATAGGTTTTCATTACTTGATGGATATTTAGGTTATAATCAGATTTTGGTCAAGGAAGAAGACCAATATAAAACCATGTTTACTACTAAGTGGGGCACAATGGCCTACAAAAAAATGCCTTTTGGCTTGTCCAATGCAGGGGCAACATTCCAGAGGGCTATGGACATGGATTTTCATGGCTTAATGAACAAATTTGTTTTAGTGTATTTGGATGATATCACTATTTTTTCAAAAGATGCCAATGAACATTTTGAGCATTTAAAACAATTTTTTCAAACCTGCAGAGAGTTTGGAGTTTCTCTCAATCCAAAGAAGAGTATTTTTTCTGTCCACGAGGGAAGGCTCCTTGGACACATAGTTTCAAAGAAAGGTATTTCTATAGACCCTGAGAGAGTTTCTGCTATTCTTGAGTTGTCGCTGCTAGCCCACAAGAAAGGCTTACAAAGATTTCTTGGAAGAATTAATTTTGTAAGGAGATTCATACCCAATATTGCAACTTTGTTACAACCTCTCACTACCATGCTTAAAAATAATATGCCTTTCAGTTGGACCAGAGAAGGTAAGAGGAGCTTTGAGAAAATAAAGGAAGCCCTTGCAGTTTTCCCTACCCTCATTAATCCAAATTATGACAAATATTTCATTCTTTATGCTTTTGGAGGGGTTGACACTTTTTCAGCTATGTTGTGCCAGTAGAACGATGAAGGTTTGGAGCAACTTGTGTTGTTCTTCAGCTAAGTATTGCACGATTATGAGGTGAAGTATTCTTTCATTGAGAAACATGTTTTTGCTATTGTAAGAAGCCTCAAAAAGTTTAGGCACATATTATCCAATAACAAATTCAGTTATTAGTTGCTCACTCAATTGTTAAGGATTTCTTACTTAACCGAGATATTAATGATAAATGTATTGGATGGATAACCAAAGTTATGGAGTTTGATGTTGACATTAAAGAAACTAAGCTTGTTAGGGGTAGGGGTTTGTGTGAAAAAATTGTAGAAAGTGTAGAGGGTAGCAGCTTAAAAAAAGTTGAAGAGGTTGATATTGTATTAAATAATGATGATACAGTTGCTGTTTCAGTTCCTGCTGCTACTGGGTGCAACAAATGTTACATTATTTGTAGACTGGTGGGTGTCCCGAAGGCTTGGACAGAGCGAAAAGAAGGTACTATAGATTACAAGCCATTCCTTATGCTATTATTGATGGTATCCTTTATAGGAGAGACTTTCAAGGTGTTTTATTAAGATGTGAAGAACCTAATCAAGTAGATAGGCTGTTAAGAGATAATGGGCCCTCAGGAGGCCACTTTGTAGCATGAACAATTGCCCTGAAAATTATGCGGGTTGGTTATTATTGGCCAGATCTATTTAAGGATGCAATTACTTGGGTCTGAAGATGTGAGAAAATAGAGGCTTACAACCATGCCTCTACACCCTATTCAGGTGGAGCAACCATTTTCCAAGTGGGGTTTGGATTTCATTAGACTAATCAAACCGCCTTCAAGCGTGGGTCATAAGTGGATTCTTACAGCAAAAAACTATTTTACTAAGTGGACCAAGGTGGTTGCTTTGAAGGAAGCAAATGAGACCGCTGTGTTAAATTTTTACCAGGACTTAGTCTCTAGATTTGGTACTCTGGATTCTATTATTTCTGACAATGGATTAGCCTTTATCGGCTTAAGGATTTCTGACTGGTCCGTGAAGAATAATATTTTTCTTAATACATCATCTAATTATTACCCCTAGGGTAATGGACAAGAAAAATCTACAAACAAGAATCTGATTAAGATAATTAAGAAGACCATAGAGGACAACCAAAGAACATGGCATGAAAAGTTGAAGTTAGCCCTTTGGGCTGACCAAGTAACTCCTAAAAGAGCTACTAGTTGTTCTCCCTTTGTACTTATGGAAAATAAGCTATGTTGCCTATTTCTATTGAATTTCCAACCTTGAGTTTTGTTAAAGAACTAGAATTGTTGAACGAACAAACTCTTGAAGTAAGATTTGCATAGTTAATGGAGTTCAAGGAGACCAAGAAAGAAGCACTGAGGTAGCTTGAAATACATCAAGCTCAGATGAAAAATTCATTTGAAAAAAGAGAAAAGCCACAAGATTTTATCATTGGTGACTTGGTTTTTAAGTGGAATGAGTATAAAATCAAACTTGGAAGACATTCCAAGTTTGATGCAATTTGGGATCGGCCCTATGTAATTATAGAGTGCAAGGAGCACAACACTTTCCAACTTTCCAAATTGAGTGGTGAGGTGCTGTCTATCCTAGTTAATGGGATCCACCTCAAGCATTGCCTCTAAGATAAGCTTCATTCTTGTACATAGTAGAATAGTTTTGTTGCAAATAAGTGCTTCAAGCACATTTCCTTTTAGTATTTTTCTTTTCCTAAGCACTGCTACGCATGTTTGGTTGGCCATTAGGGCCTGCTAGTTTTCTTTCAGTGCTATTCAATTTTGTTTTGCTACTGTTTGTATTGTCACATTTGAGTTTCTGAGTTCATGGAGGGGAAGATTTGACTCCGCGCCCCATGGAGTTAACAAGGCAACTAGTCAAATGCTCAGCAGACAAGCATTCAATAGAAACTGCCAAAATGTTGCCAATTTTCACTATAGCTCGATTACCAGAGCTGATTGATTTTTAATTTTGATTCATTTCTTAAAGTGAAAATTTTAGTTTAATTGCTGCATGCAGTTTTGAATTGCAATTGTTCTCGATAGATAGAATTTCAAAGCTATTATTCAATAATGAAATACAAAACAAAATACATGAATGATTAAGCATAATCATTGCTTTCATTTACTTTACAATGCTTGTTCACATTACAATATTTCATTTGGATTGCAATACAAATGAACTTTCTTTCTTTTCAAAATGGTAATGAAAAGAGAAGTTAAATGTTCCACACAAGCCATGGAGATAGGAATTATACAACTGAAGAGAAAAGAAATGAAGCAAATAACATAGAACATATCCATCATTTCCTATTTCTTGATCTTTAGTTAATCTCCTTATAGCTGTCCTATCCTTGCTATCGAATTTTGAGTGAACCTACATCATGTAAAA
Source organism: Sequoia sempervirens (assembly GCA_007258455.2). Lineage (NCBI taxonomy): Eukaryota > Viridiplantae > Streptophyta > Pinopsida > Cupressales > Cupressaceae > Sequoia > Sequoia sempervirens. The sequence goes on along the minus strand of VDFB02188333.1, from coordinate 63,576 downwards.
GGGACTATTAGAGCTCTGGATATGCGATACACTATGTGCTCTACCAACATAGATATAATTCATTCCCTACAACACATTGAATTAGCTGAATGAATAAGAAAGAGTACAATGAGGATTGCAAATGCAACACCATGGAACCTTTTAAACTTCATTGTTTTATGCTAACATTGTTTTTTTCCTGTGTAGGTATAGGAGAAATCATGTAGCTGATCATTTCATGAAGACATAATAGCATGTGGAGTAAAACGGTCTCCCACAAGGTTTGAGCTCGACATGCTACCCCTCAACATCAAATGGGGTTTTGAGAAAAGAAATGCATTCACCATGTTGAGGAATTCATTGAAGGAGTGAACACTTATCAACTATGAAAGCATTAAGACCATTGGCCACTCATAATAGTCAGGTCTAAAAAGCAATGAAATGAAGATTATGAGTGAACAAAGATCTCAATTAAAATAGAGAACCAAATGAAATGCATCAATTTCCATATTAAAGAGCTTTTAACAACTATCAAAATTGAATGCATTTTTGCTGCCATATGATGCTTTGTTCATATTGTTTATGCTATTTCAAGATGTTCATTTACTGGTGCAACATGTGTTTCATGTTTATGAATGATAATAGTGAATAAGAATGCATACAAGTTCACAAATCAAGCTACAAATGAAAGAGTTTTGTACCATGGTAAGCTTTGAATGCTTCAAAAGTTCCTTGTATATGATTCAAAGGGGGTCATGACATTTTACAACCGCTTCCAATAAATCATAAAATGTATTAAGAGTACAATAAACTGTACAATTTCTATCAAGCAATGACTATAGATGGAATAGGAAACAACACATTAATACATGATGATAGGAGCCACCAGATTTGTTTGGTACAGGAGATACACCATCACATAAATAAAACCTGGATATAGGAGATCGCTCATAATACGAAAAGAAGAAAATTGCCAGATACCTAGTTCTAATCTTTAATGGCCACAGTTAGAAGAGGCCTTGTTATTTAGAATTAGCAATACCCACTTGGGGCTTTGTCAAAAGATACTCATTATACATTATGGGTCGAGCCCAAAAATTGGAGAAGTGCAAAACTTTCAGGAAAAATGTAATAAGTGTTTTGTTTTCACAAAAGCTCAAGAACCATCTAGGTTTTCCTCATTAGAAGTAGAGCGTAAATTTTTGAGTTCATACAAGTGTTATATAAGAAAAAGAATGGAAATACAATGGGCTCACAATACCCAGATCAAGGGAAGGTTAGCCACGGCCTGGAGGGGTCTGTTGACCACAAATGTTCATAGAAGATGAAACCCATTTAGGGTTTGTCATTGAAATATCAAAAGTAAAGAAACAATATGTAGAATGCATGTTTTTCCTTATGTAAATTCATCAGAAAGTATATAATGGCCGCAACCTGGGAAGTAAAATATCATATTTTCTGGTCTGCATTCTTTTCTCTTTTATTTAAGAGGGAAATGCACCACAAAGGGAAGCATTCACTTACCCTTATCACTATGAGAGAACACCATTGAAACCCATGAACAAGCTTTGATGAAATCAAGTAGGAGGCGTCCAGGTCGACCTCTCATGGCAGCCGAATGGGCATATCAACAAATAAACATAGAAATAAAAACAAATTGTTAGAGGTTGCACTCCTTCCACGACCTTAAAGCCAAAAGTTGTCTCAAAAATGGAGAAGAGAAGCCAAAAAATAGTTTAGAGTCAACTTAACTTTCATTTGCTGGTAGAAATTTGACCTACAGAAGGGTCGATGGCCATAGACTTCGCATTTTCCTATTCAAACCCTTGCTCTTTCATGGCGGTTCTTGCTAGAGTATTTTCCTAAAATTACAAAGTGAAAATAAGGCCAGAATCTTAGGGCCTTTTTTTGTTTTAGGGTTTCATCTAACCCTAATTCGACTTAAGGAATTTTTACAATGTTTTTAAAATATCAAACTCCCAACTAATACCATGGTGGCTGAAGATCTTCATATGCCCTAGGTTGACCTTAGGAATTGTTTTAAAATCTCATGTTTCCCATAATACCTTGTGGTATTTTGTTTTTATTTTTGATGCCTTAGCCCTAATATGGTTTGAGAAATGTCATATAATATTTAAAGCCTTGGGTGAGAATTCAATATCTATTGTGCTTTAGATATTTTTTATATATATCTTTGAGTATAAATATTTCTCCTATATTTTTATGATTTTTTAGAGAAAAATCAATTGTAATTGGAGCATTGAAGTTGTTATTTTTTGCAAAGATTTCTCCAAAATCTTGAATTTCAAAAAATTAGGATAAAGGCGGATTAAGGAAAACTCATAAGATGAGCAATTTAAAACTACAATATTGTAAAGCAAAGATAAATCAATGCTTTTTATAAATTGTTTTTATCTCTCGCTATTTTAAGTAGTTTTATGAAAGCAAAGGAAGGTAACCAATATCTTGATTTTGATTTTTCCTGGCAAGATCCAAAAGATGGCAACAAATTTGGTTTTTTTTTTTTTTTCTATAGATGGAATAGGAAACAACACATTAATACATGATGATAGGAGCCACCAGATTTGTTTGGTACAGGAGATACACCATCACATAAATAAAACCTGGATATAGGAGATCGCTCATAATACGAAAAAGAAGAAAATTGCCAGATACCTAGTTCTAATCTTTAATGGCCACAGTTAGAAGAGGCCTTGTTATTTAGAATTAGCAATACCCACTTGGGGCTTTGTCAAAAGATACTCATTATACATTATGGGTCGAGCCCAAAAATTGGAGAAGTGCAAAACTTTCAGGAAAAATGTAATAAGTGTTTTGTTTTCACAAAAGCTCAAGAACCATCTAGGTTTTCCTCATTAGAAGTAGAGCGTAAATTTTTGAGTTCATACAAGTGTTATATAAGAAAAAGAATGGAAATACAATGGGCTCACAATACCCAGATCAAGGGAAGGTTAGCCACGGCCTGGAGGGGTCTGTTGACCACAAATGTTCATAGAAGATGAAACCCATTTAGGATTTGTCATTGAAATATCAAAAGTAAAGAAACAATATGTAGAATGCATGTTTTTCCTTATGTAAATTCATCAGAAAGTATATAATGGCCGCAACCTGGGAAGTAAAATATCATATTTTCTGGTCTGCATTCTTTTCTCTTTTATTTAAGAGGGAAATGCACCACAAAGGGAAGCATTCACTTACCCTTATCACTATGAGAGAACACCATTGAAACCCATGAACAAGCTTTGATGAAATCAAGTAGGAGGCGTCCAGGTCGACCTCTCATGGCAGCCGAATGGGCATATCAACAAATAAACATAGAAATAAAAACAAATTGTTAGAGGTTGCACTCCTTCCACGACCTTAAAGCCAAAAGTTGTCTCAAAAATGGAGAAGAGAAGCCAAAAAATAGTTTAGAGTCAACTTAACTTTCATTTGCTGGTAGAAATTTGACCTACAGAAGGGTCGATGGCCATAGACTTCGCATTTTCCTATTCAAACCCTTGCTCTTTCATGGCGGTTCTTGCTAGAGTATTTTCCTAAAATTACAAAGTGAAAATAAGGCCAGAATCTTAGGGCCTTTTTTTGTTTTAGGGTTTCATCTAACCCTAATTCGACTTAAGGAATTTTTACAATGTTTTTAAAATATCAAACTCCCAACTAATACCATGGTGGCTGAAGATCTTCATATGCCCTAGGTTGACCTTAGGAATTGTTTTAAAATCTCATGTTTCCCATAATACCTTGTGGTATTTTGTTTTTATTTTTGATGCCTTAGCCCTAATATGGTTTGAGAAATGTCATATAATATTTAAAGCCTTGGGTGAGAATTCAATATCTATTGTGCTTTAGATATTTTTTATATATATCTTTGAGTATAAATATTTCTCCTATATTTTTATGATTTTTTAGAGAAAAATCAATTGTAATTGGAGCATTGAAGTTGTTATTTTTTGCAAAGATTTCTCCAAAATCTTGAATTTCAAAAAATTAGGATAAAGGCGGATTAAGGAAAACTCATAAGATGAGCAATTTAAAACTACAATATTGTAAAGCAAAGATAAATCAATGCTTTTTATAAATTGTTTTTATCTCTCGCTATTTTAAGTAGTTTTATGAAAGCAAAGGAAGGTAACCAATATCTTGATTTTGATTTTTCCTGGCAAGATCCAAAAGATGGCAACAAATTTGGTTTTTTTTTTTTTTTTTCTATAGATGGAATAGGAAACAACACATTAATACATGATGATAGGAGCCACCAGATTTGTTTGGTACAGGAGATACACCATCACATAAATAAAACCTGGATATAGGAGATCGCTCATAATACGAAAAAGAAGAAAATTGCCAGATACCTAGTTCTAATCTTTAATGGCCACAGTTAGAAGAGGCCTTGTTATTTAGAATTAGCAATACCCACTTGGGGCTTTGTCAAAAGATACTCATTATACATTATGGGTCGAGCCCAAAAATTGGAGAAGTGCAAAACTTTCAGGAAAAATGTAATAAGTGTTTTGTTTTCACAAAAGCTCAAGAACCATCTAGGTTTTCCTCATTAGAAGTAGAGCGTAAATTTTTGAGTTCATACAAGTGTTATATAAGAAAAAGAATGGAAATACAATGGGCTCACAATACCCAGATCAAGGGAAGGTTAGCCACGGCCTGGAGGGGTCTGTTGACCACAAATGTTCATAGAAGATGAAACCCATTTAGGGTTTGTCATTGAAATATCAAAAGTAAAGAAACAATATGTAGAATGCATGTTTTTCCTTATGTAAATTCATCAGAAAGTATATAATGGCCGCAACCTGGGAAGTAAAATATCATATTTTCTGGTCTGCATTCTTTTCTCTTTTATTTAAGAGGGAAATGCACCACAAAGGGAAGCATTCACTTACCCTTATCACTATGAGAGAACACCATTGAAACCCATGAACAAGCTTTGATGAAATCAAGTAGGAGGCGTCCAGGTCGACCTCTCATGGCAGCCGAATGGGCATATCAACAAATAAACATAGAAATAAAAACAAATTGTTAGAGGTTGCACTCCTTCCACGACCTTAAAGCCAAAAGTTGTCTCAAAAATGGAGAAGAGAAGCCAAAAAATAGTTTAGAGTCAACTTAACTTTCATTTGCTGGTAGAAATTTGACCTACAGAAGGGTCGATGGCCATAGACTTCGCATTTTCCTATTCAAACCCTTGCTCTTTCATGGCGGTTCTTGCTAGAGTATTTTCCTAAAATTACAAAGTGAAAATAAGGCCAGAATCTTAGGGCCTTTTTTTGTTTTAGGGTTTCATCTAACCCTAATTCGACTTAAGGAATTTTTACAATGTTTTTAAAATATCAAACTCCCAACTAATACCATGGTGGCTGAAGATCTTCATATGCCCTAGGTTGACCTTAGGAATTGTTTTAAAATCTCATGTTTCCCATAATACCTTGTGGTATTTTGTTTTTATTTTTGATGCCTTAGCCCTAATATGGTTTGAGAAATGTCATATAATATTTAAAGCCTTGGGTGAGAATTCAATATCTATTGTGCTTTAGATATTTTTTATATATATCTTTGAGTATAAATATTTCTCCTATATTTTTATGATTTTTTAGAGAAAAATCAATTGTAATTGGAGCATTGAAGTTGTTATTTTTTGCAAAGATTTCTCCAAAATCTTGAATTGCAAAAAATTAGGATAAAGGCGGATTAAGGAAAACTCATAAGATGAGCAATTTAAAACTACAATATTGTAAAGCAAAGATAAATCAATGCTTTTTATAAATTGTTTTTATCTCTCGCTATTTTAAGTAGTTTTATGAAAGCAAAGGAAGGTAACCAATATCTTGATTTTGATTTTTCCTGGCAAGATCCAAAAGATGGCAACAAATTGGGTTTTTTTTTTTTTCAGTTTTAAATAAGATTGAGCCTGATTTTGAAACTTTATTGGATGGATACCTTGGAGGGAGAAAGTTTCCATTTTTTCTAGCAGTTTAGAGCAAATTTTGGGGTCTTTTTTCCATATTTTCTTTTGAGCTTGGAAATTGAGTTTTGGGGAGTTATATATTGGAGAAAACTTAGAGTTTTCTCAGTTCAGATATCTGTTTCTTGCTCTTATACACATTTGGAGATCTTGTAAACTTCTTTGTACTCATATTTTGAGAATTTTCACTCCTTCATTCAATAAAATAGTAGAATTTCCTTCCTTACTTCTTGTTTATGCTTTGCAATAGTAACCTGATGTGTTTTGTGATTCAATCTATTGAATCCTTTTCGTGTCTTATTATTGTAAAGTGGTTTGCAGGAGTTGCATTCTGATTCAGGTCATGCCTTATGTTTATTTTGAACCTTCACACAAATTAATTTTGGGTCATATGTGTTGTGAGATTGTGAGAATCAATTTTTAAAGAGGTGTTGAAAATGGGTTATTGTCAGAATCTTCTTAATATTGGTCAATCATTTTAGGTGATAGGATTTCAATCATAAATTTACCTTCTAACTCTTTTCTTTGCATGTCAATAGAGTAGGTGATTATCAATGAGGAAGCTAGCCTTTTCCAAAGATTCATTCTCATAATGAGTTACCCACAACTCGAGAATGTTTCCATGTTTTAATAGATTGCTAAACTTTCATATTTAGCAAGGTGCAAATCTTATTGATAACAAGAATCATATTTAAGATCATTTGTAATTCACAGGAAGAAGTTGGTGATTAGACTTAGGATTAGAATTTAAATATTTTGGATATTTAGATCTGATTGTCTTATAAGGCCTTTGTGCTTGTTGTAATGCCTTTGTGGAAAGCCTCCGAGCCTTAGTCATTCCGCATATGAGGCATGTAAGATTGAAAGTTTTTGAATAAATAAAGATGTATGTTTGCTAAGTATTTCTTATGTTTTTTCGATTGTGCTAACTCTAAGCTACATGGTTGGAAAGTTCTTTCTAGACCCTCCATTCATGATTGCACCAAGTGGTATTAGAGCGAGTTTTCGAGTCCTAAAGGCATTCGTTGTGGTGAACAAATCATTGAATTGAGGTACAAACTACATGTTTTTTCAACTAAGTACCAATTGTGAAGTAGTTGAAACCCTTGTAGCCAGATCATTGAATTGAGGTGATTGCACTAGATCCAAGGAGAGAGATGCCACCAAGGAGAGAACCTGCTATGGTGAATGTCATTGGAAGAATAGATGAAATGTTAGAGATGATGTGAGTAATGTGAGTTCATGATTAGATGCTATAGAAGAAGACATAAGAAGAGGTCTAAACTCGAGAAATATAGACAAAAGCAATGATGATGAATTAGATCATGCTATGAATCAAAATGAAGAATCCCTAGATGATGAAGAAGATTCAAATCAAGTGAAGATGTTAAAATCTATTTTGAAAATTGGTAAGTGACATAGAATTGAAATTCAAAATTACGCGAGAAATTTAAACCTTGAGGAATTGATTGATTGGATCAATGATATGTAAGAACACTTTGAATATAAAGAAATTGAAGATACAAAAAGAGTGAGGTTTGCAAAAACAAAGTTGAAAGGTCATGATGCTATATGATGGAAAGAAGTTCAATTTGATGGAAATAGAAGATCATAAAATGGGATAGAATGATGAAAAAGTTGAAGAATCAATTCATACCTACTGATTATGAGCTTGAATTACTGAAAAGATTGCATAACCTAAGGAAAAAGGAAAGATCTATCAAGGAATATGTTGAAGAATTCGACAAAATGATCATTAGGATGGGACATAGTGAAGCGATCAAGGATAAATTTGTGTAGTACATCGATGGAATGAGAAAAAAACATTCAAGAAGAATTGAGCCTGGTGAAGATGACAATAGTTGAAGAAGCATACCAATTTGCATTGAAGGTAGAAGAAAAGATGAAAAAGAAGTTTGAACAAAGGAAAAGAAGTTCAAGGGGAGGATTCCAGAGGAGCATATCATATTCCAAAGAGAGAAGAACTTATGTAGAGCAAAAAAAACATGGACAACCTTACCACAATGAAGAAAAGGACTATAATTTATAACGCAGAGGAAGAGAAGATACAAATTTCTACTATAGTGACAAAGGAGGTCAGAATTCTTACTACAATGATGGATATAGGAGAGATGAAGGAATATATGAGAAGAGACCATTAAGAGGAACCTATTTCAAGTGTGGAGGTGAAGTACATAGAGCATTTAAATTCCATTAAGGAAGTACCGGTAAGAGAACTGAGCATACTGAAAAATCAGCTTATGTGGAGGAAGAACTTGTTGGATCCCCTAATTAAATTGGGAAATTAGAGAAAGGTGAATCATTGGTAGTAAGGAGAGATTTTATGCATGAAGTAACTAAGGAACCACTGCAAAGGAAGAGCTTGTTCAAAACAAGATGTAAATATGGAGGAAATATATGTAAAATTATCATTGATAGTGGTATCACTTATAATCTAGTTTCAAAGGAGATGGTAAACAAGTTGAATTTGAAGAGATTGAAACATCCAAACCCCTACAAGATAGCATGGATTCAGGATGAACATAAGATATTGGTGAATGAGAATTTTTTGGTGAAATTTTATATAGGATTATATAAAGATGAAGTTTTATGTGATATTATTCCTATGGATTCATGACATTTATTGTTAGGAAGACCATGGAAATATGATAGGAAATAAATTCATTATGGAAGAAGGAATGCCTATACTGTGACTTCAAATGGTAAGAGAATTAAATTGATACCTTTGGAGGAAGAGGACATAAAGGAGGTATGTGGTACTTACAGACTATGTTTGGTTGATGGAAGAAATTATTTGGATGGATTGAGGCATGAAAACATGTGTTTTGCATTGATTCCAAACAAGGGTGGTAGATCAGAGGAAAAGAAGGATGCCGATCCACCACAAACAAAAGTAGCATAAATATTGATAGAATATGAAGATATTATATCTGTGAATGTATCTGATGGATTACCACTACTCTGGAGCATCAGTCATCATATAGATCTAATACCTGAAGCAAGTTTTCCTAACAAATAAGAACATAGGATGACACCTAGAGAGAATCTAGAATTGAACCGATAGATACAAGAGTTGTTGAAGGGATTGATTAGAGAAAGCTTAAGCCCATTTGTAGTACCTGTTGTACTGGCACTAAAGACATATGGAGAGTGGAGGATGTGTATAGAATCAAGAGCAATCAATAGGATCAATTTCAAGTATATATTTTTATTTCCAAGGATGGATGACATTATGGACTATTTGAGTGGAGCAAAGTATTTCACAAAGATTGACCTAAAGAGTGGATATCATCAAATCAAGATTAGAGAAGGAGGTGAATGGAAGAATACATTTAAAACTAATGAAAGATTGTATGAATGGTTAGTGATGCCTTTTGGATTGACTAATGCAACTAACACTTTCATGAGATTGATGAATGAGGTACTGAAGAAATTCTTGGGTAAGTTTTTCATTGTTTACTTGGATGATATTCTAATTTTAAGTAAGATTAGAGAAGAACATTTATGTCACATTAGAAAAGTACATTACAAAGAAGGTTAGAGAAATTATTGAGTGGCCTACACTAGTGAACATTGGAGAGGTAAGATCATTCCATGGATTGGTTAGTTTCTACCAAAAGTTTATTAGAAGCTTTAGTAGTATTTGCACACCTATGAATGAAACAATGATAGGAGATAGGAAAGAATTTAAGTGGACATACAAAGCACAATTTTTTTTTGAATTTCTGAAGAAAAAGTGACAAAATAGCTAGTGTTAGCATTGACTGATTTTGACAAAGTATTTCAAGTTGATTGTGATGCTAGTGGAAGTGCAATATGAGTAGTGTTGAGTCAAGAAGGAAGACCCATAACTTATTTCAGTGAGAAGTTGAATGATTCCATAATAATATATTTAGTTTATGATCAAGAATTTTATGCCATAGTTCAAGTCTTGAAGAAGTGGATACATTATTTGTTCCCTAAAGAGTTTGTGTTGTATACTAACCATCAAGTCCTGTAGTATTTGAACAACCAGGGAAAATTGAATCAAAGACATATGAGATGGGATGAGTTCTTGCAGAGTTATACATTTATGTTGAAGCATAGGAGTGAAAATTCAAACAAAGTTGTAGATGCATTGAGAAAAAGAAGGAATTTGCTGACAGAGATGAGAAGAGAAGTATTGGGTTTTAATGAACTTTATAAAGCACATGTATGAGAATGATCTAGATTTTTCTGATGCTTTCCATGCATGTAAAGAACCAATAGTGATAGACCAGATTCAATGGTTGGATTATTTCATTTTGGATGACATGTTGTTCAAAGGAAACCAATTGTATGTTCCTAGGAGTTCAATAAGGGATAATCCAATTAAGGAAAAGCATACTTCAAGATTAGCAAGACATTTTAGAGTGGACAAGACAATATCATTGGAGAGAGAACACTATTTTTGGCCGTAGATATATAAGGATGTCAGGAAGTATATTTAATGTTGTATAATTTTTCAAGTAGAAAAAAGGAATGGTTAGAATACTGGACTATATGCACCTTTGATAGTACCAAAGAGACCTTGGGTAGATATAAGTATGTATTTCATATTGGGATTACCAAGAACATAAAGAGGATATGATTCTATAATGGTAGTAGTAGATAAATTTTCCAAGATGACACATTTTATTTCTTGCAAGAAGACTAATGATGCTATGCATGTTGCTAACCTATTTTTTAAAGAGATAGTGTAATTGTATGGACTACCTAAGAGTATAGTTTCAGAAAGGGACTCCAAGTTCATTGGATACTTTTGGAGGACATTGTGGAAGAAGATGAAGATAGACTCGAAGTTCAGTTAAACATACCACCAACAAACAGATGGAAAAATAGAAGTGGTAAACAAAATTTTTGGTTACTTATTGAGATGACTGGTTGGAGATAAGGCATGATATTGGGATGTAGTTCTACCACAAGAAGCATTTGCATACAATAATTCAGTAAATTAGAGCATAGGGAAGACACCATTTGAGATAGTGACAAGAATACATCCCAAAGGAGTTGTAGTGCTCAAAGACATTAGTATGGAGAATAACAAGAGTGTATAAGCATACGAATTTGTAGGATTCATGGAAAAATTGCATAATCAGGTCCAAAAACACTTGGAGGACATGAAAACGTATAAGGAGAAGGAAGATAAGAGTAGGAGACATAAGGAATTTGCTGTTGGAAATGAAGTTATGGTATATCTTAGGAAGGAAATATTTATAGTTGGAACATACAATAAGCCAAAGATGAGGAAGTTTAGACCATGTAAAATTCTCAAGAATTTTGATTCAAGAAATGCATATGAAGTGGAGTTACTAGAGACACTTGGTATATTGCCTATTTTCAATATTGTAGACATCTGTAAGTATCATGAACGATAGCCAATTGACAGTAGCACTGAAGCTAATTTTAAGGACCAATTACCATATCAACCACCAGAGGAGATTGCACAAATTTTGGATACCAGAACTAGAAGGATCACTTAGAACAAGCAGTACAAGGAATATTTAATAAAGTGGAAAGGTAGATTAGTGGAGGATTCATCATGGATTTCTCAAGTTGAGGTGGACCATTTTGGTTTCCCTCTATCCTTTAGAAAGTGAGGGAATCAATTTTCTTCCAACCTCGAGTGTCTGATGTAGGAGCATCCCTGGTTGTAAAGCAATCCTGTATCAACCAAAATATTTATTTCCTTTCATTTTAGTCTGTAGCTATTTTAGTAGTTCATTCTGCAATGTCACTGCTTAGTGTGTAGAGTAGGATATAAAATCTACACGAGGTTGTCTAAAACATATCCAAAATTTAGGAGATTTGTATTTGTTTCCAGAAAGTTATCACTCTCAAAATTCATTGTCATTTCTTAGTCAGAGCATTTGGGACCGACCTAGTCTATAATTATTGTGTGGACCTATTTCAAAGCATGTAGATCTTAATGGAGCATCATACAAGTATTTTGGTTCCAAGGGGATCTTTCTTGGAGATCCACAATACGTTTCATTTTCACGAAGGATAATCTTTCATATTTTAAGGCCAACCTACACTCTTGCTCATTCATTAGGGTTTGTAAACCCTTGAGGTTGATGTAGATTGTTATCAATTAGATATGCACCATATGCTAAATTTGTAGAAAACTTAACTATTTGTTGACACATGGAAACCTTCTTCAGATGTGGGTGATCTGATTGAAGAAGGAATCTCCAGAGTGAGCTAGTTCTTTGAATGATAATTTCTATTCTAAATGATTTTGAGGGAAAGAGTTAGAATTTTTCTTAGTTCAAATCATTGTTTCTTCCTCTCATGTTGAAGAAAAGAGTTTTGTAAGTAGAAATTTGTACTCAAACTTTGGATACTCCTTCAATTTAATAAAGAAGCATTCCTATTTCTCAATTTCTGTCTCCTTTGCAATTTTAGTATGATGTTTACATTGTGATTTCGTTTAAAGAATCCTTTTATGTCCTATTATTGCAGATCTTGATGTAGAAAGTTCATATGATACAGGTTGGATGTTGTGTTTGAATCTGAATCTTCATGCAAATCAATTATGTATTGAGTGTTCATGAGAGATTTTGAGGTTACTGTTGTTTTCTGAGAGCTATTTGTGAGTAGATAATCAAATTCATCTTTAAATTTTGAAAGTCACCTTAAGTCATAAGTTTAAATCCAATTATTCTTCTAACTCTTTCCCTCAAAATCATTTAGAATAGAAATTGTCATTCGGAGAACCAACTCACTTTGGAGATTCCTTCTTTGCTCAGATCACCCACATCTGAAGAAGGTTTTCGGGTGCCAATAGATGGTTAAGTTTTCTGTAAACTTAGCATAGGGTTCATATCTGATTGATAATAGTTTTTGGCATGCCCAACAGGACTGAAAGTTGATTTCAGAGAAAATTTCAAATCTTTTAAATTGCTGTTTGGTGTATGTAGCAGTTTATTTAGCCTTTTGGAGGCCTTTTAAAATATACTTGGCAACTCCATTTCTGATTTTACATGTAGACTTAGAGCAACCTGCACATGAGAAAGATACATACTAGATCAAGTTCTGTGCCATTAGAATACCTATAGCTATCTCCACCTCGAAGGAGGGGTAGGATAACAAGAAGATTGTTCGACATACTAGGAAGGTCAAGATCAACACCTCAGTTTCTCAACTCCATAGTCCTATCACAGGAAATCCTATTCATGTAGCACAAGCACCACCAATAGCAAGACAACATGATTTTGCACCTTTTAACGGGGGCAACCTGTTATATATTGCACATTATGATGATATTCCAATAGTAGCTTTTAGGATCCTACTATACTTTACCGGAGAAGAGAAAACTACTACCATTGAACACATTTGAGATGTGGCCACCTTATGCTCAGTTCACAACATCACTCAAGAGAACATGGCACTGAGGCTATTGGCTGCATCACTTAAGCAAAAAGCTTTGCAATGGTTCAAAGGTCTCGCAACAAACTCAATCGCAAAATGGGATGCATTGGGTGATGACCTGTACTAGTATTTTTTTGATAAATCAGATCATCTATCCTTATTGGAACAACTGAGCATGATCAAGAGAGATCCGCATGATCACTTGGCCAATTTTAACTACCGATTCCAAAGGACTTAAGAAAAAATTCCTTTGACGGTAAAACCTTTTCTAGATCATGCTTTTCTATTTTTCTTAAAAGCCTTGAATAGCAAAATTTCAGTAATGATCCAATCTATGGGTGGTCATACACTCCCTAATGCTTTCAACATCACAATTAGAGAAAAAAAATATCTTATTCAAGTTGGGGAAATTTCCCCTAGGCCTCCCATGCCTCTGTTTCCAAAAATTTAGGTGCCTACGCCCACATCTTTACCACCCCTAGCTGCTGTTCCACCTGTTCCAACAATAGGTTATCAAAACATAGCTCAAGAAATCACTGCTCCAGCCCAATCCCAGGAGTTTCAAGAGATAAAAAGTATATTAAAGACTTTTGGAAATGACCTAGTGAGTATTAAAAAGCAAGTCGACCATGAACATAAGCCATATCAAGCCCTGTATCAGCAGAACCAGCCTAACAGACCAACCTTTCAAAATGACTATCAAGGCCAAAGGAAATTTTTTAACCTAAGACTGTTTCATCCCTACAACTCAAATGCTGCTAGTTCATCAAAGGAACTTTTACCACAAAATAACATTTCCCAAGATTGCAATTGGTGTTACCCATGCAATCATCCCCATAACTAGTCAGCATGTGCGAATGACATGAGAAATCAGGCCTTAATGGTCCAAAATAGCTATGCTGGTTCAAAAAGTGTTCCAAGTTAGAATCTAGAACAACAAGAGAGCTTTGAAGTTGCTTTGCCAAACTTGCAGAGTTCTTAGTTTTGTGGTGTGAATGATCAGGATCAACAAAATTCCCTTGTTTTAACCAACACCAGATCTAAAAAAAGGGATATGGATTTGGGGTAGCAAGCTGGAAACATACAGTAGCAACCTACTAAGGACAAGCAACCCATTTCTTTACCAAATGTTACTGCTGTAGCACAACCTAAGGTGCAATTTTTGCAGAGAGGCCAAGAGGTACTTGTCAGGGAGCAGTCCAAGACACAAACACAACCTTTGTAGAAAGGAAGCGATGCTGCTATTAGTAAAAATCAGCAAAAGGTAAATCCTATTTCTTTTAATGTTGTTGAGCATCTTAAGAAAACCACTATTAGCATGTCAGTTTTGGATGCATTGCATATTTCGGGCCAAAAGAGCTTGCTGGAGGATGCCTTGGTTGAGCTCTCTATTTTTGATAATGCTAATCAAGGGAATGCTAAAGCTGTGCTTGCAAATAGCTTAGAGGTAAAAAGTGAGAAAAAAACTCAGGAGGTAAAGCCTCCTCCATTTTATTTAAGTTGGATTATTGGCGATAAAATAGTGCATAATTGTATGGTTGATTTTGGTGCGAGTAACTCAGTTATGCCTAAGAGCATAGCCGATAAACTAGGTCTTGTTTATGAGCCTAACTCCCAGAAAGGTGTGGTTCAGTTGGATGAGTTTGCTATTAAAACTGCTGGTATAATTAAAAAATTATCCCTTACTTTGCATGCATCCCCAAATTTCACAATCCATCAGGATATACATGTTATTGATTTGCCACCCCACTTTGCCATTTTTCTCTCAAGAGATTTTACAACCAAAATGGGTGGTTTCTTGTCTTCTGATTGGTCTCATATGTTCTTTAGAACAAGATATGGTACAAAAGTAACCATAAAGTCCGAGCCTCTATCCAAAGACCATATCGAGCCATATGTTCTGAGCCCTATAAACACTAACCTCTACGTCACCCCTATACTAGAGGAGCAAACCATGACCTTAGACCACAACACCCCTATAGAAAATGTGAATCTAGATGAATGGGCAGCCGAAGATCATGAGCTTGATCCTTTCCAACACACATATGAGCTAGGATTAGGGGTTTATATGATTTGTGAACCTGATGTTGTTATCCCTAATCTGTTTAAAGAGGAGAGCAACCTGTAGAGAAGGAAGAAAATATTTGGAAGCTTTACTTTGATGGCTCAAGGAGTAGTGTAGGTGCTGGTGGTGGAGCCATACTGATTCACTAGAACGAAACAAATATTATTCAACCTTTAGGTTTGCATTCAACTATACAAATGATACAACCGAATATGAAGCTCTGGTGCATGGCCCAGAATGGGCCCAAAAGAGAGAAATTAAATGTTTACAAGTTTATGGTGATTCAAAATTAATAGTGATTCAAGTTAGAAATCTGAATGCTACAAAGAATGATTCACTTAAGTAATATAAGAATTGTGTATGGGATTTGATAGAAAATTTTGATGCTTTTAATATCCTTTCAGTTCCTAGAAATGAAAATAAGCATGCAGATAGGCTCGTTGCCACAGGAGCCCAATTTGATATTCATAATGAAAGTCACAAGGTAGAGGCACGATAATACATGAAAATTATAGTAAGACCTTTTGTACCTGTCAATAATGTGATTTGGTAGGTTTTTGACAGCGATGAGCAGATTGTAAGCTTCTTAATTGTTGAAGCTGAGTTCCCTGATGGCAATCAACAAAAGTGGTAGCAGTAGTATGATAATTAGATTGTGCAGTTAAAGAAAAACAAGCTGCCAAAAGGGTTGGTCACCTTGGAATCTATTTTCAACTTAGATGACCAGGTATGAAAAGATAAGTGCAACATGAATATCAAGGATGAACACTACGAAACCATTTAAATATTCAAGGGTAAGCTTCTCAAGTTGGGCAAGGTATGTAATAAAGAGGAACAACAAGATTTCATTATGTTATGTTAGGAGTTTAGTAATGTTTTTACTTGGGAGTACAAAAAATGTTTTGATCCAGAACTAGCCCAACATACTATTGAATTAGAACCTGGAGCAAAACCTATAAGGCAAAAACAGAGGCCCCTTAATCCCAAATTAGAACACCTTATGAAGGCTGAGCTGAATAAGTTAGTGGAGAGTGGCATTATTTTTCCTATTAAGCATACGTCTTTGGTATCTAACTTAGTTCTAGTTAGAAAGAAAAGTGGGGAAATCAGATTGTGTGTTGATTTATGAGATTTGAATAAGGCTTCCTTGAAAGATCATTATCCACTCCCTTCCATGGAACAAATTTTGCAAGTAGTTTATGGTTTTGATAGATTTTCTTTGTTGGATGGTTATTTAGGTTATAACTAGATTTTGGTAAAGCAATAGGATCAATTCAAAACAACCTTTACAACTAAATGGGGCACCATGGTCTATAAAAAGATGCCTTTCGGCTTATCTAATGCTGGAGAAAAATTTCAGCGAGCGATGGACATGGCTTTCCATGGCCTCATGAATAGTTTGTTTTGGTATATTTAGATGATATTACTATTTTTTTCTAGAAATGCTAATGAAAATTTTGAGCATTTAAAACATATTTTTCAGAGATGTAGAGAGTTTAGAGTATCTCTCAATCCAAAAAAGTGTATTTTTTCTGTACATGAAGGTAAGCTCCTTGGACATATTGTCTCAAAGCAAGGTATTTCTATAGACCTTGAGAGAGTCTCTGCTATTATTGAGTTACCATTACCAACTCACAAGAAAGGCTTACAAATATTTCTTGGAAGGATCAATTTTGTGAGGTTCATACCCAATATTACAGCCTTGTTGTAACCTCTCACTGTTATGCTTAAAAAGAATATGCCTTTCAGTTGGACCAGAGAAGGTAAGAGGAGCTTTGAGTAGATAAAGGAGGCCCTTGTAGCTGCCCCTACCCTCATTAATCCAAATTATGATAGAGATGTCATTCTTTATGATTTTGGAGGGGTTGATACTATTTCAGCTATGTTGTGCCAGAAAAACGATGAAGGCTTGGAGTAGCTTGTAGCATTTTTCAGCCAGGTGCTACACGATTACGAGGTGAAGTATTCTTTTGTTGAGAAGCATGTTTTTGCTATTGTAAGAAGCCTCAAAAAGTTTAGGCATATGTTATCCAATAGCATAATTCTGTTATTAGTTGCTCATTCAACTATCAAGGATTTCTTACTTAACCGAGATATTAATGATAAACATGCTGGTTGGATAACCAAGGTTATGGATTTTGATATTGACATTAAGATAACTAAGCTTGTCAGAGGCAAGGGTTTGTGTGAACAAATTACATAAAATATAGCAGTCAACAGCTTAAAAGAAGTTGAAAGCATTGATACAATAATAAATAATGATGATGCAATTGCTATTTCAGTTCTTGCTACTACCTGGGTGCAACAAATAATACACTATTTGCAGATTGGTGAGTGCCCTGAAGGCTTGGACATAGCAAAAAGAAGGTACTTCAAATTACAAGCCATTCCTTTTGCAATTATTGATGGTATTCTTTATAGGAGAGACTTTCAGGGTGTTTTATTAAGATGCATTGAACCTGGTCAAGTTGACAAGCTGTTAGGAGAGTTTCATGATGGGCCTTCAGGAGGCCATTTTTATACAAGAATGACAACCCTAAAAATCATGCAAGTTGGTTATTATTGGCCAGATCTATTTAAGGATGCTATTGCTTGGGTCTGAAGAGGTGAAAAGTGTGCCTTGTTTTCTTGAAAACAGAGGCTCGCAACCCTGCCCCTGCATCCCATTCAAGTGGAGCAGCCATTTTCCAAGTGGGGTTTAGACTTCATTGGACCAATCAACCTACCTTCAAGTGCGGGCCATAAGTGGATTCTTACTGCAAAGGATTATTTCACTAAGTGGACCAAAGCTGTTGCTTTGAAAGAAGCAAACAAGATTTTTGTACTTAATTTCTATCAAGACTTAGTGTCGAGATTTGGTACTCTAGATTCAATAATCTATGACAATGGTTTAGCCTTTATTGGTTTGAGGATTTCTGACTGGTTAGTTAGGAATAACATTTTTCTTAACACATTTTCTAACTATTATCTGTAGGGTATTGGGAAAGCAGAATCTACAAACAAGAATCTGATTAGGATAATCAAGAAGACAGTTGAAGACAATCAATGAACATGGCATGAAAAGCTTAAGTTATCCCTTTGGGATAATAGGGTGACTCCTAAAAGAGCCATTTGTTGTTCTCCCTATGTACTTGCTTACGGAAAGGAAGCTAAGTTACCTGTTTCTATTGAGTTACCAACTTTGAGTTTTGTTAAAGAACTGGAATTGTTGAATGAGCAGCCTCTTGAAGTGAGATTTACATAGTTGATGGAGCTCGAGGAAACCAAAAAGGAAGCATTAAGACAAATTGAAATACATCAAGCTCAGATGAAGAATTATTTTGATAGAAGGGAAAGGCCACAAGATTTTATCATTAGTGACTTGGTTTTCAAATGGAATGAGTATAAAAGTAAACCTGGCCAACATTCCAAATTTGATGCAATTTGGGATGGACCTTATGTGATCATGGAGTGCAAGGAGCACAATGCTTTCCAACTTTCTAAGTTGATTGGAGAGGTGCTGTCTATCCCAGTTAATGGGATCCACCTCAAGCATTGCCTTTGAGATAAGCACTATTTTGTAAATAGTAGAGTAGCTGCTGCAAATAAGTGCTTTACACACATTTCATTTCAGTTGTTTTGCTTTCCCTAAGCGCTGCTGTGCATGTTTTGGCTGGCCATCAGGGCATGTTAGTTTGCTTTCAGTTTTGTTTGGTTTTGTTTTGCTGCTGTTTGGAGTGTTATGGTTCAAATTTTTGAGTTTCATAAAGGGGTAAATTTGACTCCGTGCCCAATGGAATATTAATGGAAACTAATCTAATGCTTAGTAGGCAATCATTTAGCGGAAATTGCCAAAATGTTACCAATTTTCACTACAACTCAATTGGTAGAGCTGATTAGTTTGTTTGATCTTAAATTGGAAGTTCAGTTATTTTATGCACAGGCTTTAAGTGTTATTTGCACTATATTTATCAAGTGTCAGTTATGCATTGTTTCAGTAAAATGAATTTCAAGAGTTTTTGCTCAGTGCTTTATAGTACAAATGAAGTACAAGACAAAATATACAAATGATTAATCATAACAATTGCTTTCATTTATTTCATCTGTTTGTAAGAACAAAATGGTTGTAATTTTTTTTTGCATTTTGATGCATTTCTTTTTAGGATGGAAAACAAGAAAAGAAATTAAAATGCCCCACACAAGCCGTGGGAATAACTGTAACAATAAATCATGAGAAGCATGCTACACTATTGAAGATGCAAGAAAGGAAGACACATAAGCATGAACATAATCATCCTTTCCTATGCTTTTGGTCGATGCAGAAGTGGTGCACCATCCTCCATCCTCGAGCTTCGATCTTGATGTAGAAAGTTCATATGATACGGGTTGCATGTTGTGTTTGAATCTGAATCTTCATGCAAATCAATTATGTATTGAGTGTTCATGAGAGATTGTGAGGTTACTGTTGTTTTTTGAGAGTTGTTTGTGAGTAGATAATCAAAGTCATCTTTAAGTTTTGAAAGTCACCTTAAGTCAAGTTTAAATCCAGTTATTCTTCTAACTCTTTCCCTCAAAATCATTTAGAATAGAAATTGTCATTCAGAGAACCAACTCACTCTAGAGATTCCTTCTTCGCTCAGATCACCCACATCTAAAGAAGATTTCCATGTGTCAAAAAATAGTTTAGTTTTTTGTAAACTTAACATAGGGTACATATTTGATTGATAACATAGACCATTATTAGAGTTGGAGAATCATATTTAAGATAATTTGTAATTCATAAAAAATAATTAGTGATTAGACTTAAGATTAGAATTCAAATATTTTAGATATTCATATCCGGTTGTTGAATAGGGCCTTTGCACCTATTGTAATGCCCTCGTGGTAGGTCTATGAGCCTTAGTTATTCTGTATATGAGGCATGCAAGACTAAAATTTGTTGAATCAATAAATATCTATGTTTGTTGAGTAGTTCTTATGTTTTTTTCTCTATGTTGAATCTATGTTTCACAGTTGGATAGCTCTTTCTGGACCCTCCATCTATGACATCACGAGAGAGAGAGAGAGAGAGAGAGAGAGAGAGAGAGAGAGAGAGAGAGAGAGAGAGAGAGAGAGAGAGAGAGAGAGAGAGAGAGA